>LYUA01001722.1:178011-189784 GCA_002093875.1 Calopteryx splendens | reverse complement strand
AAACCGATAGTTAAAATAAAATCTGTTCCGTGGTAACGCAAGTGTGTTTTACTATTTGCATTAGGAAGGAAATAGTTTGTGTAAAGGTGTTCTATGCCTACAATGATAAAAAAGCTTATACATTGGCTGGCCCTATGAAATCTAACTTAGTTGAGAAATATGTTAGTAATGAATTTATGACTGAAAATCAAGCATCATAATATATCAACTCAAAATAACTATGATCCACCTAAATATTTTAATAACAACGGAGGAAAGGGAAAATACTATTTTAGTATGTTTAATAACAAATTAAATCACATCCGTAATTTTTAAACATTGACAGCAGTTAAGAATAATTAAAAAAATACTTATATAGCACAATTTCATGCAGTGAACTTTAAAATATATTCGTAATTTAGGTATTAAAAAAATAATGAATTAATATCAGCACCTCCTGATGAGCCACAAAATTGATTTTCTATTCAAGCTAAAGGCATGAGGAGAAACATTCTAAGACAAAGAACACTTTCCCAATTGAGAAGTCTGGATCAATAATTTCAGTATTAAAGACCCAGGAGGACGTTTGGATTGCGTCTAATCGTATATTTGATGTTGAATGATACGGTTTTTTAATTTTATACATTCTTTGCTATTTATAATTTTCATATATTTCTGTAATAACTATTCAACTTTATTGATTTCATTTTTCATAACAATTTAATTTGTAAAAATGTCTCTGCCATAAATTTTAATAAATACAAATACAAAATATTTCCACATGAATACATTTTGCAGGGAACACGTGCGTCCAGAATTTTAATAGTGTTATGCCAGCCGAAAACATTATGCCAGCTGAACGTGAGAAATATAATGATCAATAGATGCTTACTATGGAATGCTAAAACGTCTACGTCGAGATTAACACGAAAAACAATGCATAAATAATTATTAGGGTATTGAGTTCCTCCGTGACATTTACCGCAGTTCAAACAACGTTATAGGCCCACATAAATGAGCTTTATTCAACCAGTTGCAAAACCATTAGGTGAATATTTTTGTTGCTGTACAACAAACATCTGACGAACTGTCACAGAAACGAAACGTGGACATGGAATGAAGTGTAGTTAAGTGAAATTTTAAAGAAGTCACACATCCTAAAGAGTTTCCATAATATCACACTGGATACCACTTTTAATTGGCTGCTGTATTAATTACGAATGTTGAAACATTAGGAAACTCTAAGTTGAACTAACAATCTAACATCCAACAACGTAACAATGTATGGGGGTTCAAATATGTAGCCATGTGAGAAATCATCAATTTACTATCTTGATTTATTTCTTATTAATCCTTCCAATGAAAAAAAAATGGACCAGCAGTCATTCAAGTGGCGTGTTCCTGCATGAATCTCGTAGAATATCATTGAGAAAATTAGTGAATTATGTTCTCTCTGGGCACTTATTTGAAGCGCAGTCGCTCCCTCAGGAAAAGAATGAAAATGGCTGAAAAATGTTCTAATAGCTCACGGGTTAGACGATTATTAACATAAGTAAAAATATAGAAGCCTATGAGCGAGCATATAACATTTCGTCAATGTTTCTTACGATAAAAGAGACAAGGGATATTACTTGAATTAATATTGTGCATGAAAGAGCATCAAACCAAAGAAAAACAGCAAACATAAAGTTGAATTCACACATTGGAAGCGTATTAGTTTTTGGAGTTTTGCTTTAAACAACGTTATAAATAGAAGAATAAAAAATAAATCAATGCAAATACCAAGACTGTGTTTATTTTTGCCTCTACCAATGTTCCAATACAGTTTTTGACTTTTCTTCAAGGTGTTTAGCTAAATGAGAGACTCCATCAAAGATTAGGCTTTTTGATCTGCAAACCACATCACAGATGATTGCGTTGAGCGACTTACTCACGTGCTAAATTGAACTTGCGGCTAAAGAGCGAGTCTCACTCGCAAACGATAACGAATGGGATGTTCCCGCTGCACCCGGAATGCAACCATCAAAGACCGAATTATAGGGGAATTACATTACAACCCTGATCAAGAATGTCGTGTATGAATGAGGAAACGTAATCTTCAAAGGATATTGCAGCTCTAGGAAGCTATGGTTGTTATCATAATTGCTCAGGCATTTGCTTGGTTATTCAATATCCAGTGCTAAACTCATTACTTAGTTCACAAAATGCTCGGTAATTCAAAAACTAAAATACAATCGTGAGCTACTTAGAAGGCAAGGGAAATGTTTCAAATTCCTACTTAATGATTTTACTATCTTAGTTATGTGCATCGTTGTCAAAGCTGCTCATACAAAGGAGCAACTCATAAACTATATTAAATTCGTCCACGTTAAAGCTTTCAATCGTTATGTTTTATAACTAACAAAGAACTAGATTTCCATTTGATGTTAATCACGTGAGTCTTTAAAGCAAAACAGTATTCTGTTTTTTTAGCATGGCTCGATCCAAGGTTGTTTTCCTGATCCATTATTGAATATTAGTTATAATATAATAATAACAAACATATCAAGGACAAGTAAAATGCGATCAATTTTTTAGGAACAAAATTTAAATTATTCAAGGATTATTTTCAAGCTCTGAATCAAAGCTTTTTTAGTATATTCCTCAGTATTATACTTAATAAATTCTGTGCATATGACTGCATGTAATAGTCACAAGTTTCAAAATATTTCTATATTATTATAGATACGATACAAAGTTTTGAGTCACCAAAATATTTCAACGAAGAACATTTAAAATTCTGATAAAATTATAGATTTTCTTTTTTTTTAATGCTTACAAGATTTTGAAAACAAAATATTGGAACTTAAACAGAAATTATAGGAAAACCAATAGAAAAAATGTTAGCATACGTTTAGCGGTGAAACACTCATTGAACAAATCATTATTATCGCATTTTATCCAACAATTTCACCGCAAAATTGATAACAAATACAGTTAGCACTATTAATTAGTCCATACGTTAATATAAGTAACGTTTTCTTCCATTTTCCTGGTCAAAAGTGTCAAATACATGATTTTGGCTCATCCCCAATTATTTGTTTTTTATACTGATCCTAAATACGTTACGAGTTTTGTTCCGAGGGCTCTGTTCTTCTGTAGTGGAATACGTTTTCACTTATTTTTATCTTATTTTCGTTATAATTATTTTTCCCGAGGTTGATTACATGATGAATTAAAGTTAAAATGATTAATTTGTTTCACGATATTTATCAGAAAATTATATTAATGAATTAGGTATGATTTCAAAATAAAATTCAGAAAAGTAGTTTTATAACTTAATACTGTGCAATGTGGCCTTTAAAATTGTTTATAAAGCTAATTTCTTCTTGCTTGTTTTCCCATCAAGATATATTCTCCACCAACCGTGTAATTTATCAATTAATCTCGTAAAGCTGTATTGTGTTTACCATTAGGTATAATACTAATATTGGCGTTCTGTTGCAGTTTTTTATAGTCTAAAAGGAAAAGAATCAATTCCTATCATATAAACACTTTTGCATGTAAAGTGTATACCCTCTGCGGGACTCTTCAATCTGTAGTTCAGAAGTAAAAGCACGTTTTTTACCAATTTAAAAACGTATTGCTCAATATTGTTCTTGTCGAAACTATCGAATCATCTTCAATCTTCAATCTTCAAGTGAATCAAGAGTTAACTGTGTGATACTGGTGGGTGGGCGTGTAAGAGGTGAAGAAATAGTGTATTAAAGAAAATAATATTCTCGTGGGGATAAATGATGCTCAAGGTATTTTTGTACTAATTCATTAAATTTAATCAAATGACCCACTTCACATTTAACGAGCGCCATAAATTCCTTCCCTTCTAACAATCGTTTCAACATTGATGACACATGAAATTTTCAGTCGAACTCTTCAAACAAAATAACTTTGGGAAAATTTGGGAATGAACCCTGATATGCAAATTTTCCAACATATGGATAATACACGTATTGCATATTACGCCTTCCTATTAACATTTCAATTAAAGGTGATTTATCGACATTAGAAGAACCCCACAAGTACAACTGCTTCTTTTTATGAGTGAAATTATTAACAACCCTGTTAAACAACATGACTTTGTAGGTATGGTATGTAATTTTGTCTGTATTCGTTTAAATTGCAAAGTTTGGTATTTACATTAGCAACTGTATATTAAATTCTGCCTCTGTTATTGTTTTGAGCTACAAAATTGCCTTATAGTGTATTGTAGTATGTTCATATTAGACTTTTTATCCAAGGACACGTGATTATATAAGAGACATATATATGACACGTGAGTTATAAAAAACAAAATAGTTGTTAATTTGTGGTAGGTGGATTCTTCCCAAAACCACTGCTGAAAGAAATGTATAGTAAGATTCTGAATATTTAATTATGAGGTCCGATCCTCCTAGCCTTTTGTGTGATGACAGGTTATTTAATATATTTCATCTATAATTAATTCCAAGGCATGCATTGCATACATAAATTCATTACTCCTGCCTTTTCAAAAATGTATGTATGGAGATCCTAATTATTCAATTAATATAATTTAATGCTAAATTAAAAGTGTGAATCCATTGTCACAGTTTTGCCAGGAGTCACGCGCTCACCACCTGTACGTAATTGCAACTTACGCACTTTGTAAATACAGTAGGCTTACTAACACCAAGGTAACACGTACAACCATCGACAAACTTTATTATCAAGGTCCATACTTCCCTCTTCAAGGTAGTGCCGAATATTTAACGCCGGCTTGACGGTACGCCTATCTCCAGCCTGTCCCCCTTTTCACCATCTCTCCTCCCCTCACGTTTCTTTCCCCGCCATTACTCATACTCGCAGACGGGGAGAAAAAAACGTTGTTCCCCCAGTCCTTGCTCAAGGCTCTCCCCAGTCACCTCCGCAGAGTCATTCACTTTGAGAATTCAAAATGCCGAATCCGTGAATCTCATTCAAATTTCATCTAGACCAGACTTCGTTATTCCCCCCCAACCCCCTCTCTCTCACTCTCTCCCTCTCTCTCTCTCTGTCTCCACCTCACCACCAATACCTCTTTCTCCAGCGCGCCCTCCCTAGGGTCCTTTTCTATCGATCATATCCTATACACGTAAAATTTTGAGTGCACGAATTATTCCTCCTCCGCTCCCGTTTTGTGTCCACCATCAGCAGTTAGTAATCCGATTATCGGTTTCCTGCAATTCTCCGGTCTCTCTCTCTCTCAGAAAAAAGCCTTCGTTTCTAAACCCCGTGCACTCACTAGTTCTCTCAAATGTGTTTGATATATTGATTAAAAAAAAACTTTTCTATGGTTTTTGATCAATTAATAGTTTACTAATCAGTCCAAGATTAAGTCAACAATTATTTGTTCTCAAAGCCTCTTTTTATGATTATTTACAATAGGGTGTGATCAGGTTCTACCAATAGGCATTTGTTCCTCTTCTTCGGAAACAGAAGTCCTGCATTACATCCATTTTTTATTGGTTTTCCTCTAGATCTCTTGTTTTATTCACGATAGTTATCTCTTTACGTTTAAAACAGTTTAGCTTCTTCCTTCCTGTGGGTATGTTTATTTTACATCCATCATATATATCTGGACCAGCTGGCTACATCCTGAATTTTACATACTTCTGACCTCTGAGTTTAGTATTCTTTAGTGCAATGTATTGTTCTGCAAACTTACTATTATTTCTCATTCCGCTAGAATTTAGTTAAGACGTGTCCATATCGTGGCTGCTCTGGCCTCTATCACATAGGTGTTTTAGCATTGTACTGTTTATCCTCTTGACCATTTTTACCGTACTAAAATAAACCACATATGTCAACTGTATCATATCGTAGATTAGTAAAGCATCTATAATAGCAAATCATAATTTAGTTTATGACATTTGATATGAAAAAATAAATATATTACAGCTGGTTCTCATAGTTTAACACTTAATATCCGATGATATCATTTAAAAACTTACGAAGATATTTCAGAATGTTTTTCACTACGATAGTTGATTCGAGTTTCACCATCAATTTACAACTAACTTCACAAGTATCTAATGTAACAAAAAAATTTTAAAACGTTTCACTACTTCAAGAAAATAAAAATATCTTTGCGATCTTATTCGCTAAATTAATACTGCCGGAATGAGACTATGTTCTACCTAAAACAATCTCATTCCAAGTTCTATAGTTTGCTTAGAAGATATCTGAGAGTAGCTCAATGTATAATTCCAATTAAATTAAATCATTCCCTCATTCATTCTATACCTACATATGGGAATGTATCGGCAATGTTCATACATAGGCCTTAGGTAGCATACGTCAATGCGACCTGGACTTAGTACTACAGAGTTAGTTTTAAACAGAAAATTTTTCTTAGGATCTCTTTATTTCATAATAAGTCTTAAGAATTTTTTAACTTACTGAAGTCAACATCTGTCCAAATATTGCACTCATCCATTGAAGAAGAGTTTGGAAACTACAGCAAGAAAAAAAGGCACAGGTACCTCGACCTACGACTCGACGTTACTAACCCTATACCTAAGGTTAGAATCCTTGGTAGTGGACCTAGTGGCTATTATTCTCGAGAAAGGTACCTAGTTACCGATACTTTGGGAAAGAATTCTTGGTTTAACTCGGTACCAAGGCACCGGTACTAATCCGGTACCGGTATTATTTATTGGCATTGTAAGAGTGTCCAGAGAAGGTTACCTAGGGCAATAAAACTTGATACACAGGGTGATAATCATTAGTTCTTTGTTTGTCGGTGCCAAGCTACCAGTATCAACCCCTAAATAATATTCAAATGTACTTCGGTTTCGTAAAGTTCACTCATGCTAAAGGAACAACTCCAAAATTGTATTTGTGTCACCAGCTATTAGGTATATTGTTTCATGCGTAATTTTAAATTCCAGACTATGTGCCAAATAATTCTTGACAGAAATAGGCCTATATACCTACTTTTAATTAAAATTAATAATCATTTATGCATGTACGCATACGAAACATATTAGCCTAGGCTATAATCAAGAAATTTGCAGGGCTTACTATTTATTAATTTTTTAACGGGCTACTAAGTACTTAAAAATTTTCTTTGCCTAATTTATAAGCCTCTAAATGATTATTCTAGCAATGTATTTAGCCGTTATCATTCTTCTGGGACAGAAAATGTTCAAATATCTCAAATCAATCTCTTTACTATCAGACTCACGAAGTTTTAGCTTACTCACGGTTTGGTCCAATGTGAGTATATCAACCAAGCCCATTACGTGATCCGTATTCATGTAGATAGTCGTGATAAATACGACAATTTGTATTCGAATTGGGACTCTTCTGGATTGTTTCAACTTAGTAGGGATTCGTATAGTAAGGAGTACCAAATTAACCTACAACACGGACGGAAGACTGCATTAGTTGGCGTTAGAGGGTCGTCAGAGCAAGAAAGGGAGAATGAGTGAAAAATCTACCACTAAGGAAATTCGAGCGAGAATATCCAGGAGCGAGAATATCCATCCAGGATACAGCTTACCCTTGCACCTCGTCTTGAAAATATGTTTCATACGATTGGCTGCCAGAAATCTAAGAGGAGTGTCATTTATTAATGAGAAATATGAATATTCACGGCAGTATCATAGGAATAATGAACTCCAAATTGTATTACGGAAAATACGGATGCGTCGGCAATAATATACATTACCTATCATCTTACGAGAAAGTTCTTCAATGTTTCTTACAAGATAGATTAAGGGCGAAAATATAGCTCCAATACGGTTCCTAAATAAATTTGGGGAAATGTTTTTCATATTATGAGTAAAAAGAGTATTTTTTTAAAATCCTCATTGATTCCTGATATTTCCCTCCATATTTCCTACACTTAGAAATTTCTATTCCCTTCCTCGATTAGCGATACTTGTTTCATCCATCAGTCCTTCTGGTAGGTACTTACTTTACTTTCAATACTTCTCCAAGGTAGGTTCGAAGACATTTTCTGCCCAAGGTTACATTCCAAGTGGAGAATGTGAAGTTTTGAAGAGTTTGACTGGACAGTTTACGTAAATTAAACATATTTCCCTCAGCACCTGAACTTCCTGTGAAGAGAGTTTCAAATGTAATCCGTACAAAAGGTGACATATTTTCATCTATCATGCGTCTCCATTCTTGGCGTTAAATAAGTTGATCCTTACCAATTAATTCTCATTTCTGATCAATTCTAACACTCACCTACTTATCATGCTATAAAATTTGTAAATAAGGTAAAAAAACGTCCAAAGTAAATCTGCGCGAGCGTTCCTTGATTCTACATTACATTTATGCCATAAAAGCTAAAAAATAAATATATTCATGTCATCAAAGTGGTAATACATAGGTATATACATGCATTCATGCATAGGAATGTAGAATATATAGATTATGCTGGATTTAAATATTAAGGGGAATGTCACTTGACTACGCAACCTTATTCCAATGTTAAAATTTTATTGTGCATACAATCCAATTCGTCCATAGTTTTACTTAAAAACAACCAACATTCCTTGGAAAGATTTATCGATCAGATAGAATACTAGACTATTAATATTATCATTGCAGTAATCTAGTGGTTAAAGTAGGTTTCTGATGGACTCACTCCAACAGTAACCATTTCCTCACTTCCTCACTGCATACTTTCTCCCTCCCTTTATTCCATCTAACATGCCTAATCTCTTCCTTTCTCTCCCTTGCTTGCCCAAAAGTCCTCCCTCTATCACATTCTTCAGTAACCCATCACCACTAAGCATCCCCTGCATCCACGGCTTCTGCCTTCTTTGAATTTCTCCCAATGGCCTTCTCTCCTCCCCTAACACTCCCAAAACTTCTTCGTTTGTTTTCATTTCCGTCCATTTCAACTTCTCCATCCTTCTCCACACCCACATATCAAATTCCTCCAACCTACGCTTTTCATCATGAATCAACGACCATGTGTCCTATACATACAAAACTACATTCCATATGATCCTCACTATTAATATAATGTATCTTATGTATTATATTAAAACTACGCATCATATTAAGTTCCAATTTTTTCCCCTGAATTTTCCATTCCAATATATTTGGCCACAAATTAGCAGTTATTATGGGAGAGACGATGCCATACCATATGCAGGTAGTCATCAATTATTTGATGAGAGCAGTTAGATTTGTGCACACGCCACACGATGTTAATGGTCGATACTGCCCGAGGCTCATAATGCCTCCGAGGTTTCATTTACCTTCATTATTGATGCTAAGATACTCATTTGCAAAAGAAAAACTGCCTATTTATTTCTGTATCTTCGTCAGTTTTATTACTCAGTCGAGGGCTCCAGTCACTTCTACGCCAACATTGTGCTCTCATATCTCACCATCAGCATTTGAGCCATGTGAATCTCATCATTATGCATAATCATCTTCCGCAACCGGAAAAATTTAATTTTAAACGGTGTATTGGGGGTCAGCGCTCTTTACCATGTCACGCAACACAAAATTAATAAATCCAGGGAAATATACTTATTGTATATAATTCCATGCAAGTCTTTTGTTAATGGTATATTGTATTATTGAAATTTTTTGCTCATACAAGGTGCCAAAGGTTTAATTCTCAACAATATTATTTCTCTCATCAAAATGAATACTTTCATTAAAATATATGTCCCGACACTAATGAGAACAGATTATCATCTAATAAAAGAATGGAGTAAAAAAACCCGTCAAACCCATATTAGGATTGATGAATAACAATGATGGTATATCCGAATAAATGAAAAATAAAATAAATAAATTTTCGGCCAGCCACTTTTAGCACTTATTCTATGCTTATGTTTAAACTAATTAGCAAATCGAATAAGGAAAGGTATGGAGCTTGTGACCTTCACTTACTTTTCCTCGAGTGACCTTTGTAAGCTGGCAAGGCAAGACAGCCGCTTCGACTGGTTCAACGGGTAACGCGCCCAACGGCTAACCCGAAGACGACGACGAATTCCAATGTCATCGAGTGCAATAATGGAAAGTTTTACGGTGTGGGTTTCAATGAATTACCGTAAAACAATATGACCTCAGCCAGGATTCATGAAAAAATTAGGCTCTAGTAGGTATGGGGCGATGACCCTATTCGCTTAATCAAAATACATAAATGGAAATTAAATACGGTCATGTATCATTACTGACTATGAGTGAGCAGAAATAATCCTATTAGTCTTGTCCTTGGGCGGAAGACTGTCAAGAATACTTCGACGATTAAATAGTTCAAAACGCATTGCAAAAAACGGCCAACGCTGCGGATGGTGAATTTAATGGATGTCGACACGATGCCCACGGATCAATTCATATTCCGTCTTGCGGTTCGGAATGCGTTTTGCTCTGGGAAATGCGGACGAGCGATTTGACGGAAGGAAACTCCTTTTTCTTTCCGTTTCCGTATTTTTTTGGTCTTCTTCGCCACACCAAACCCTCCTTTTTCCGTCTTGCCTTCCTAACCTTTTAAAAAAAAGACGACCTATTCTCTCTCTCTTTTTATTTGCACAAACAGACACGGCTTTCCGAGCACGCCGCGCGCCTTCACAATCACGCATCCGCCCCGCCAGGCCCTTCTCTCGCCCCTTCCGCACGTCAAGACATCTGCCCCCCTCATCTTTGAACCCTTAGTTACGGCAGACGATGCGAGTTTGTTTAGCGGGTTCCGCCGATGGGGAGGTGGGGAGGGGGGGAGCGAGAGGTGGCTCTTGGGTGCGGAGGGGGTTGGATGTTGGAAAAAAAAAGTAAAAGGCTACTGGTGAGGCACCACCCTCCCCTCCACATCGCGTTGGGGAGAAGAGGGGGCGGTGGAAGGGAAGGGGTGTAGTTATAAGTCGAATAGTGCGAGCTAGGAATAGAGAATACCTGAGAAACATCGAATGGAAAGGGGCGAGCGTGCCGGGGGGCTTACCTTTCATAAAGTTTGAAGTTGGCTCCTATCAAGAAAGAAGAGGGGTAGATATCGGGGAGAGTGTGGGGAGGGTGATTTTGGTTCCTTAACACGACCGGAATACATTCCCTAGGGACGGAAAAAAATAAGTGTTTTAATAAGAGAGGGTTTGGGGAGCATGGAATTTAAGGGATTGAAGGGGAAAAAGAAAGAGGGGCGGGTGTGCCAGTGGTTTTCGATGAGAAACGTCTTTCCTGAGATAACAAGGGAAAGGCGAAAATAAGGACGGAAGTTTTGAAAGAAAAGAGATTTCGAGTTTCTGAAAGCATGGATCACAGATAAACACAGTCACCACTTTTTCCTCTATACGATCAATTTTGAGCTAATTATCGTGTCGAAGCTTCTCCAAATAACTTTGAGAAAGACGTTGGTTATAGAACCTATATATTTCAACTATAAAACAATATATTTCAAGTTGACGACAATGGGTTTGCGGGTGGTTTTATATGACTTCAGTTTTTGATGCATCCAATAAATACACGACTGATACTATCAACATAATTTGATCCAAATTAATAACTGATACCATGTATAAAATACATGAAAAATGGTGTTCCTCTATCCTTTAACCAATTTTAGTTTTCCACAATTGTTGTAAAACAAATTCAGATGTTCCAAGCGAACATTCACGAAGTGCGAATCAACGAATATAGCTTTCAGTTGTAGCTAGATATGGCTAAATAGTTTTACACAAGTATTGATTGATCACTACGAATATAAAATAAGTATGCCATTAGCACTTTATATGATGGCTGAAAAATCTTATCTGGAACGAGACAACATAAAAATTAGCTGGAACGAGACAAC
>LYUA01001722.1:162693-177971 GCA_002093875.1 Calopteryx splendens | reverse complement strand
TCCTGCCACACGCCCTAGCGGCGGCTTGCGGAGTATCGTGTAGATTTTTTTTAAATCCTAAGTCAAGAAGAATAGAACTTTATATTAAATTAATGGGGAATATAATATATAAGTTTCATAAACATGATGAATTAAATTCATGAATGCCATGAAGTTTATCTTTAATGAGCAATTGTCAAAAACAAATGACAGAGATTCTAAACAGAAGAAGTAAATGGGTTTGAGAAAAGAATTTATCTATTTTTCTAGTTTTGTGCTGGCAAAGGTAGAAACAAAGGATGTAGTGAAATCATTGCAATCAATCAATTGTCACCTAGTAGTTAGTAGAGGTAGCATAGGTAGATAAGATATTTTACGATCATTAAAACAGTTATAATCAAACATATAAAATATTTAATATTTCAATGCATGAAAACTTTACAGTTAAATCGAGTAATAGATCTTTTTGAACCAATATTCATTGTTGATTTTCCAGCCAGATTTAAAATACTAAACTTGGGGTGGGCTTGCACGGAAAATTGAATGAAGTGCTCTCCTTCAGAGAACTCAATAATCCTCGCATCAATGATGGTAGCAAATTTAAGAAGGGATTCATAGACGGAGAGAGAGAGAAAGAGTTGTTGAAAGCTTAGCCATGTGTAGGCATAGGAAGAGTGGAAATGGAAGCGGATCTGTTTGATAAGAGATAAGGTTATTGATAAGAGCGAGAGTCGTGCATTCTCCTATAGGTATAGAAGGATGGACAAAGGTCGCAGAGGAGAATCTATTTAGGAGCATTTATTGACAAGCAAATGTTGTGGGGGCACAGTGAAAAAATGTTCTGAGGGTATGCGATGGTGTAAAAGGGTGATTCGTAACGGATAAGAGGGCATGCTTTACAGTGAAAGTGGTTTGTATGTAGTGTACAGTGAAGTACGTTTGTATGGAGCATGGCACACTACGTACCTATTTGAGGCATGAATCAGCGAAGAATCGAAGCCTTTGAAATATAGTGCTTGAGGCAAGCGCTGAAGATTAAATGGATAGATAGTGAAGAACGGCGAAGTGCATTGAAAGTACGAAAAGAGGGTGTCAGAAACACTTTCCAAAAGGTTAGTTGATTTTAAAACTTTTTTGAGATTCACGGGTGATTATCCATAACTTCTAAAAGTAGCAAGTTTTTAAAATCCGAATGAAAGGAATAAGAAAAAAAGAGAACAAGACGTATAATGGACTTTGACAAGAATGCCACCTCTCACCGACATTATTCAATATATACCTATAAGATACAATAAGAGGTGCAGAAGAAAGGAACCATGGTGAATGATGAAGACATTAACATTCTACATGCTAACATGTTCGCAGATTACTGCGGTAGTAGGTGAAGTGAAGGTAAAGAAGTGATAGGCCCTGCAAACTTCTCTGACGTCGATGGGCGAGTTTTTTCGAGGGTAGAAACCAGAACAAGTAGTAACCTTCACCAAACCTTGGCAGCCGTATAAGATGGGATTCCAGCAGCTTGAAATAAATCAAGTAAAGAAAAGCTCAATGATGAAGATGCAACTAATTTGTACACATTCATAGGGCTGTAAACAGGGAAGTAGTATGTCAAAACGTTTGTATGAAGCATGACACACTATGTGTTTGAGGCATGGATCATTGGAGAAGTGGATCAGCGAATAATCGAAGCCTTTGAAATATGATGCTTGAGGCAAGCACTGAAGACTAAATAGGTAGATAGTGTGGAACGAGAAAGTATATAGAATAGCAGAAGATAAAGGCATAATGGAGAAATATATGGTAAAGTACAACCGGATGGATTGGACTCATCTTCAGGCACAATGGATAAGTTAGAAATATATTAAAAGGTAAAATGGAAGGGGGTCCACAATCAAGGCCTAGGGACAAGTGCGTAGGACAAATAAAAAGGACAAAAAAGGAATAGTCATCAGGGTTTAAGAGAAATTACTTAAATAGGGGAAGGATGGAGAGCAACATTCAACCAATCTTATGATTGAATTACTGATGATGAAATTACATAAAATTATTACTATAATAATCAAATTTTATTTTAAATGAAATCGACGTAATCCGCCAATTAGATAAATAAACTGAATGATTGATAGATTTCGTTTTATTGTAAAAGTTATATTTTCCTAATAACTTTTCAGCGTTACTTGGCCAAGCCATTAGCTTTGACACGAATAGGATGAAAACTAAACTGGATGAATTCTTCTCATTCCCCGTAATCATATATCATCAGTCTTTAGATGTCTGGAGTAAAATATCACCGTCTACAGATGAAGAAATCCTGTCACCTTCAACGGACAAGAACGGGTATGGTCACAAATGTTGTGCTGGCTAAAAAACAGACACAATCATTCCTTCAACCCTCAACCCGGAGACAGATATACGGTCACGAGCACCACACACAACAATGGAGGACTTTCCTGAACCTAAAAAAAATTAGCATAGATCAGCAAAAGAGAGAGTGGAAAGAGGAGTGGCGAAGGAAAGGGGAAGAGCCATGGAAGGAAGGAAGTTGGCGTAAGGAATAAGATTAGAAACGCACTATCCGGTATCCTTGCGGAAACGTTTTTTCAGGGCTGTTTGGAAGGACTCGAGATAGGAGATAAGTGGTGGGAGATATGACCATGCGTGAGTGCGCGCGTGGGGAGGCTGTTGGTCTTGCTTGGGTGTAATTGGAAGAGGGGGCTGAAGGAGTTCGGAAGACGTAGCTGAGAAAAAATATTCACTCTCTCTGAACCAGTGCCAAGGGGAGAAAGACGGGAGGCATTACATGACGATGGTCATCCAGTAACACTTCTCCAGGTCTTTTTGCTGTATGAGTTCTTTTAAGACTCTACTCTATCAGAAAGCCGAACGTACTGCATTATTGCCATGCATTATAATATGCATTAAATGATAGTAATTTCATATAGAGAATAACTAGATGACTGGACTGCTAAACAGGAACCTATTCTGCCACACTTAGAAAGGTGTTGACTTTCCGTACAGATAAAAGTGCTATTTTAGACGGCCCTCGTCTGAGGTTAAATTTACTCGAAAATACGTTTAGTTGGAGTTTAAAATTAATTAGGAACATCCATTGGTATCTAAACTCCAAAGAATCAATGAATTTCCTCATTCCGAAGGTACAATATCGTGTTTATCGCAACATTTCATTAATGCTCATCCTTACCTAATTGCATGTAAAAATACATTTAAAAACAATATCCATTGCCGTAAACAAGATTATAAAATTAAAGATAAGAAATGTAAAAAGACAAAGCCTGGTATAACTGTTGCGGGATAGTCATCTATATGAAACATTCGGTTATTGACACGATATCCCTGGGTTTCAGTCATGAAAATACATATCTTATAGGCAAACAAATGTAAAATGAAATCGATGTGATTATCTGTACTTTCATCATCCATCTCCTATTTTCCACTTCGTGGGAAATGTCGTTCGGCGAGGGACCTCCCTAGCCTCGATGAGTGTAATGGACGCACCTCTAGTTCAAGGTAAACTATTATCTAATACTGTCGAGTTAAAAATTGATCTGAATTAATGCGAATGCGGCATTTATCCTTCTAAACATTCAACAACAAACAACATTTAATAATAATGCCAATGCCGCAAGGTAGATCAAGAGTACTTTTTTGTCTACCACAAAAAATATAACGATTATTACATTGCAATATCGAAGAAATAAACCTAAAAATATGACAAGTTATTGTTACAATTATTGATATTGCAAAAAAGAATAAAATTTTTATAAAAATGCATAATATTTAAAATATACATGTTTTCGCACGAGCATTAATATGTAAATCCATTGCCTCACATAAATATTTTCCCGCTACATTGAGGACCGGTTGGATGCATTCTGCCTATACATCGATTGTGATGAAGTAAAATAAGATAAAAGTGTAGGCTTGCAATAAGGAATACCAAAATGTTGATAATACTTTAATTGTCAGATATTCTTAGTCAGTCGGGAAGCTCATTGCGAGACTTGTTAAAAATGACCCTAATGTAAATAAGTGAAAAATATTGAGTTTTATACGAACTAGATCAAATCAAAATAATCTTAAATTGTGACTGGTCAAGAGATCACTCCATCTACGGAGTGAAGAAAATTATCATTGGCTGTGGAGAGTTGATACCTGTAGATGTTCGAGCATTCAGAAATATAACGGGAGACCAGATTCACAATAGAGACGACCGCGACGTCCGCCGAAGTTTCATGCAGAATAATTTATGCCCCGACCTTGAAAGTTTTGAGGAAAAGTAAGTAGTGCTTCCAAGTAGTAAAATATGTCTTTGGGCTATCTGTTGAGCAAATGCCCCCAAGAGACTCCAGCGGCATTGCTCCGCTGTCATGGGATGGAGCCAACCTCGCCATGTCCCTACGCTAAACTTCTCACCGTAGCCGTGGACCGTATAACACTTCAGGGATTTTGAAGGGAAATATATGGCGAGGCAGGCTGATAGTTTACGGGTTAAATGCAAAGCGGAGGATGTATTTATAAAACAGAAAACATTTTAAAGCAACAGACCTTTTAATTGTATGAGTTTTTAAAAAGTGAAAGATGGATGTAATTTTGATATAACTGGGTATTTTTTCGATACCTACAAAAAAGGGATATTGCGTAGGGATATTGTCCTACTAATAAAAACCGCAAATAGATAGTGAAAGATTTGATTATGGTGGAGCAAAAAATATTATTCTTCACTCTAGTAATAAATAAGCAGAATGTGATGTGAACATAATAGAATGGAAAATTTCAGAGCAAACAGTTATTGTGGTCTAAAAGCCATTCTTTCACGACCTTTACTCTTTGTCCCAGATCGAATGCTTTATCATCCCAATTTTTCAGCCGCCTTATGATTTTGCTAACTAAATGTCTACTCTAATCACTTACTAAGTTTTAAAAATTTGTGTCTTCATATCTGTACCAAATTTCACTTTAAAAAGTTGATACAGGCAATAGATTTTACGAGAAAAATGAGGGTCCAGAAAGCGTGATCTGCCGGAAGTAAAAACTAAGTGAAAGTTTTATTGGAAGTATTAAGTTAAAAAAAAGGTATGTGCATTCATATCATTTATTTGTCAGTTTAAGTTTGCTGCCCCTACGTCATTTACATATGTACAAAGTGTTGAAACTCTTCTTCATTATAAGTGGCAATAAATCATCTAATGCAGACTGTTTATCATTTGCGAAGAGGTTATGTTAAACAAATTAAGCAAGCCTAATCTTACGGTATTTCAGCGATCATTCGTTTATATGTGTGTAACGATATTTAATATGTTGCCTAAAGAAACATAAAATGATAAAATTAGTAACATGTTTTTAAAGATGGCAAAAAATTGGATTTAGTCAAAAGAAGATATTGATTTTTTTGAGATTATTACCTCTAACGTATTTGTTGATGTATATTTAATCCCGAAGTTTTTTTGTTATTGTTGACGATATTTCATTTGTAAATTAGCAATGCATTTGTATTTGCCTTTTGTTTGTTTTCCTCAAAACAGGTTCCACTAAGAGGCAACCTAAAGCTTTCATGTCTTGTTTGAGTAAAAATATGTAATTTTTTAAATGTTGGACGCAATAAAAATACTTACTTAAATGTCAATAATTAACATTACCAATATATCAATGCAGCTACCAAAAATTAAGCGCATTATTGCTCTTGGTAATCTGCCGGCTAGGGTAACTTTCTGATGGGGACACAACCTCAACCCTACAATAACTTTTTCTTCATTTCCACATATTTTCTGCTACACTTCATTGCATCCAACATGCCTAATCTATTCTTCCTTCTACCTAGCTTTCTCAACATTATCCCCTCTTTCAGTCTTCAAGAATCCATCACTACAATCAGTACGCCCTAGATCTAATTTTCTTACCTTCTTTATATCTCTCTCAATAGTTTTCTCTCCTCCCCCAACATGCGATAAACCTCTTTTTTCGATATTCTGTTCATCGATTTGACATTTTCCATCCTTTTCCATACCCACATATTAATAGCCTTCAACCTATTCATGTCATCATGCCTCAACCACCAAGTTTAAGAGCCATACAAAGCCATGCACCACATGAACGTCTACATGAGTCTTTTTTTCATACTCATGCCTAAGGTACTTGGAATAAATTCTCTCCACTTTGTAAAATCATCATCACCCAATGCGATTTCTCTTTTCTTAATAACTTTACCACGTTGTCCATCTTTGTCTAAATACTAAATAAATAGGTAAAATATTCTAACTGCTGAAGTTTACATCCTCCCACTTTAATGTTTAACTTAGGCTTCCTATGGCTCAAGAACATCATTGCCTTCGTTTTCTTTATATTTAATTTCATCCCATACGTCTCCTAGCATGGTTTTAAGCTCACCAATGACTGAAACCCCTTGGTTGATTGGAAAACTAAAGCTTGATCGTCTTCAAATCTGACAGAGTTCATCAGTTCACCATATACCTCAACTCCTACCTTATTACGTCTCTCTTATTATTTCCTCCACTTTTACGTTGAAAAATACAGGTGTTAATAGACAACACTGTCTTAAACCCCAGAGTGTTACTGCCCACATTTTTTCTCCATGCACTACCACTCCTAAACCAAAACTGATCCTCTCCTTAGTAAGGGGGGCGAGGTGGCCCATTGGTAGCACGCTCGCCTGTGAAGGTAAGGGTCGTGGGTTCGATCCCCGGCAAAGGTGAAAAAAAATCAAGAACGAGACAACCTAACAATTAGCTGGAACGAGACAACCTTGCAAGATAGCCGGAATGGCTAGTAGCATAACACCCCCCACCCTAGCCACACGTCCTAGCTGCGGCTTGCGGGGTATCATGTAGATTTTAATCGTTTACCTTCTTCTCCATCTTCTTATTCATAATACTGAGTACTACTTTTCCTCGGTTCAAAATCAAATTAATAGTTGTATATTCCTCCCTTGCTGTTGTTTTTGCTCAAATTGGTGTGGCAATTAATACTGATCCAACAAAGTTTTCTAGCCACATTCCACCCCCATGAAAGACACGATAAAAACTCTTTCTTTCGAGTTTTTCTAGTAGTTTCAGCCGTTTTGCAGGGGTATTTTCTATTCCCACGGCCTTGTTTGAATTCAATTTCTTTGATACTTTCTCTATTTCACAATCTATTATGCCTGCTCTTAAGCTATTCCCTTCAACGTCATTTTCTCATCCTATGTCCAATCTCATTGACTTATTTTCTTTTTGATACTTTGTTTTGGTTTTAGTTCTTTTTGGAGTTTTTTTCAATCTTGCTTGAATCTCTTTAGCTTCTTTTTAAACTTTTCCTGGTGCATCTTTTATTTTGTGCATAACTGTACTTTCTTACTTCCTTAGAGTACTTTCATTTTCCTGTAAAGCGCTCCCATTTTTTCTCCTGTCTGTATAAACTCTTCATTCTCCCACACTGCTCTCTCCACTACATTTATATTGCCCTATTTGTTTCTCGCCTTAGCTTAACGTTTAACTCTTAGGAAGTCCTTCTTCCTTATTCTACGTATCCGTTCTTCTATTTCCTTTTTCTATCTTTCCAATCCTCTTTTCTGCACTCCATGGTTATCTTATCCTGTTTCTTTTTACCATTCCAGTTGTTTCTCTTGCATGCACTGTTATCTTTCTTTGAGCTGTTTCCATTTTTCTTCTATCTACCATAAATATCTCCTTGCTCTCACTCGTAATCTTCTCTTTTCGTCTCAGTTATTGCTTATGCATAACATTTTTCTCCCCCGCGTTCGATTTTTTATCTTCTTGAATTTTACTTACGCAAAAATCTGGCAGAAGAAATTTTATTTTTTTGCTTAACACGTTCTCAGAAAAAATCAGACTCAAAAGAAGTTGCCTTTACATCAAATCATAATACAATATTAAGAGGAGAATGACCAATAGCCATGGTTTTAAGAGGAAGATACTCACCAAGGCGGGAATCGAACCCACGTGCTCCAGATTAGTAGGTAGAGGCCTCGCCATCACCAGGATCTACATTTTAAACCGCATATTAGCACATTCATCTAAAACAGTAAGCTTTTTATATTCAATTGAGGTTCATTCATTTTAGCTACCATATTCTAATTAGAGGGAGAGAGTTGTACCTCTTAGGATGATCTAAACTAATAACTGTTAAACGTCGTCTATGTCCTTTCGCATCCTGGGAGGACTTGAATTATATTTTACAAAACAAACATGTATCTAGAGATGCGTTACAAGTTACGATCAGGGGTGTAATTAACCGC
This sequence comes from Calopteryx splendens, assembly GCA_002093875.1. Taxonomy (NCBI): domain Eukaryota; kingdom Metazoa; phylum Arthropoda; class Insecta; order Odonata; family Calopterygidae; genus Calopteryx; species Calopteryx splendens. The sequence goes on along the minus strand of LYUA01001722.1, from coordinate 169,720 downwards.
CAGAGGAACCTAATATTTCCAAGAAATAATTCTACCCAGAAAAATAATACTTCTGGGAAAATATTTTAAAAGGGAGGGGAGGTATGTGGAGAAGAAAGAGATAGAGTAAGAGGGAGAGAAATGGTGCACAAGAGACGGGTGGGGAGATGAGTGGCGCCGCAGCCATTACTCACAAAATCCTTACCAAACCTCTCCCCCACCTCCCAAGAGTCTCCCATCCTCCCCACTCGCCCCCTCCCCCACACCCATCTTTGTCCGCATAGCTCCCAATCGCAGACTTGTGTGTGTGTCCTCCTTCCCCCTTCCCACGTCCTCCTCTTCGTTCGCCTTTCACTCGTCTCCTCCCTCCCTTTGCCTCCCCCCCCTTCTCCCCGTTCCCATGACAGTTCCCCGTGCGGCCTTCCCCCTCCCTGTCCCTTTTTTATGCGAATTTTCGACCCCAACAATTATTGCAAACCCCTTCTTTTTTGCCTCCCCTCGACTCTCCTTCCTTATCCTCCTCGCAATCCGGCAGCGCAAGCCAAAACCTTATCTTTTTCTTCTTACGCAGTCTTTCTCTCCTTCTCTGAGACCCTCGTACAATTATTATCAATTCTGAGCTATGCTTCCATGCTTTTTCATCTCATTCCTCTGCCCACTGAAGCGGTTTAACTAGTGATAAGTATTTCCTCGACTATCACTTTTTCAGTCTGTTTTACGCTTTCTCCATCTCTGAAAGGATCCTATGAAGAAGTAATTGATTTGTTATCAACGTCTGGCCTTTCATGACGTTGATGAAGATGAGCTCTGAAAGGATCCCATGATGAAGTAATTGATTTGTTATAAACGCCTGGCCTTTCATGACGTTGATGAAATCGATCGAGAATTAAATCAATGATGAAATATATAAAATTCATTAGGTCTTTTTTTAACGCACTACTTTTTTTTATTTATATACATGATATTATGAGTAACATTCAAATCAAAACAACCGACAAAAAAAGCACCTAGTATGCTCTCAATGGCCTTCTTGCAATTAAAATATCGTAATCCTTAATTCACTAGAAAGGTTTAATGCATCGAACCACTATAAAATTTTTAATTATTTTTACTATTATTTTTACTAAGTGAATCCAATAAACATTTTTTTTCAAAATGGGTAAATGTGCCAATTTTAATATTACATTGAACTATATTTATATTCAGATATAATGCCAACTAGCTGGACTTACACTTCTTCATCGCACTAGTTGCTCCAAAAAATACTTTTTTGTTTCATATTTAACTAAACTAATTCACCTATGAATATCTATTTGGTTCCTCAAGGTAATTAAATATTTACCGTCCAGTATTTCTATTACTTAGCGTTAAAGTGGACAAAATGTCGTAATTCCTTACGTCATCGAAATTTATTTAAAAATTTCAACTAACTTTACTTATATTTCTTAACAAATAGTACCCTTAAGGTAGAACTTTGATCGGTAAAGAGGCTGAATGCATCTTTAAGTAATTAATATTATTTCTAGCTTTAGCTATTACGTTCACTTCAGCAGCCCAAAATTATATTCCTCTATATATTTTTGTAAAAACACGAAACGTGGTAGTTCATTTAGTACATTCTAAATATTGAATACATTTTCTGAGCATAAAGAACACAATCAAATCAGATCAAATAAAATCATTAACTCAACAACAACAATTATTCATTAAAAGAAAACACTGCGTAGCGGTCATTGGCATGACAACTATAAAACAAGTCGCATTCACTCGATATTATAGAAAATCAATATTAGCTAGACCAACACTGAAGCGATAAGAGAAGAAAGAGTTTTAAATTCATTTTAAGGCTGGATAATCGATAAAATTCTCTCTATTAAATGAAAGATGTCAATTTTATTGTTATTGAAGACGTTCTTTAAAATTTCCCTGTTCCATATATTCTTATTCCATAACTATAGCTAAAGCCTCTATTCCACTGAAAATACATAAATTTGTTCCCAAAAGGTTCCCTCTAAATAATTTTGTATATAATACATTCCTACGTGTTATAATTCAAAATGCTGATGCTTTGCTCCTCGATTAACATTAACGATTCTAATGACGGCAGAAAACAACAAAAAATGCCGGAGTGAAAACACTAATCCCACCGATCTGACTGATATACCTTTTTCAAAAGTATTCCATGCACCACCAAAAACAGTTCACGAGGGCGGACTTTTCGGTGATCCATCAACGTGATGTGTGATGATCATGCCAAATGTCAAATGCCAATGTGCCCTTTTCTATTGGAGCGTCATAGACAAACCTCTTGCTCCCCCAAGTCTATGACGCCAATTTTGGATGGCCACTACAGTTGAATGCGAACGATTTCTGGGATTTCAGAAGAGATATCCACAGAGATATGTTTAGGGGAGAAGGATCTGAGAGAAGTGCGCGCTAATGGTTATCCAACATATTTCTATACTCTTTCATATTTATTCAGAATGATGGGATTTATATATCCGTATTTGTCTCCAGTAAGCAACTTTCTCTTTAAACCATCGATATTTCACACTATTTTATTTTATTTCACCAATCCGAGTTACAGAATAAGCATAGGCGCGGTAGAAACAGTACCTCCCTTCTATTTGGTCGCAATGCCAATGTCCCAACGGACCAAATCGCCAAGAAACTAACAATCAAATAGATGTCACGCTTACTTCGAAGCCCTCTAAGAGTTGAGCCTATATCATAACATAAAAATTATTTATAATATTTCCTTCGAATAATTGACTGATCACACCAAAATCATGTTAATATAAATTTAAGACTAGTTAAACGGAAAGATATTGAGAAATACGAAAAAAAGGAGGGTTTTGGCTTGAGATAATTAAATCAATGGTATAGGCGCCGCCTCTTGGTGGAATTTTTTCTTTCATATAATGAAACACGTAAATTTTTTTTCGACGAAACCCGGATCATCTTCGATAAAAATATTTGTGGAAAACAAAATTAAAAGTGTCAATAGAGTTAGTTAGCCAGTAACTATCAAGAAACTAGCGAATAAGTTAAGTAACCATTACAAGGTCCTGATAGAACAGATATCTATGGTACAACCTTCGAGATAAAGGTGACAAGGATTGAAAATTCATGCTTCCCATCCCCAAAAATTCAATAAATGTTAATTAGTAGAATGTTATGCAGAAGAAAGTGTCTTGATAAATTGTAATGTGCATTATATAGTTCCCACATCAACGCAAAATGGCAATAGGTAGATTCGAATGATCAATTAGTCCCCTACTCAATAACTCAGACTAAAGGTCTCCAAGTATATTAAAATTGTATTGTTGGATATAAAAAATTATTTTTCCGAAAGATCTGATATTACAACGTATCTAACAAACCTGGTAATTTTGAGCGATTTCATGATAATTAATAAAACTCAAAACTAGGGAGAAAAGTTACCAAACACTCAGCTATTGTATTTGTTGTATTACTACCTCATGGATTTCTTTAAGATGCCATGTATTCGAAATATTCCTAGTAGGTATATCCGCGAACCCCTATGTTCTACGATGTGGTAGCGGTACTATTAAGGGTGGGGGGCGACCGAGAGCTGAGGTTGTTTGAGTCTTGTACGAAGTATCGAAAGTACGTATATTGTGTTACCAATGCTTCAGATCATCCAAAACCATTATATTATCAGACTGGTGAGCAAAATCACCAATCATTGGTTCACAAAAGCTTAAAAAAGCATGTCTACCTCAGCTCATCTTCTGTCTACCACACAGCTCAAAGCCATCGGACGCATCTGTCAGAGGCACTGAGTTACACATTGTCTAACGCAAATCGAACTATTTTTTACTGGCATCGGTTTAGCTTCCACCTCCTTTTTGACCTGTTTCCGCACGAGAATTCGCTGCTACCCAGTCCAGTGCAGATAATGGCGGGAGACAAGGGGTGCAGAGGATTGGGGAACGTCCTTGGGCCTTCATCCCGCGGTCACTGAACGAATGTGACCGTCCCTTAAACGCGTTCGAAGAGCCATTGGCTCGCCCAAAATCGCCTCCCCGGCCATTCAACCTCAGCCTCCGCTCACGCAATAAGGGAAGGGAGGTCGGGATTCCTGCCTTCGAGATTCCAGCGAACTTTCTCCGTGAGGATTAGCAATCAGGGAACGCCAGAAGGCAGACCTAATCAAAGTTATCCAACTCTAAGCATATTGTTAATCCCCGCAACTGATATCAATGGATTATTACACCGTTGTGACTCGCAAAGGTTTGAGAGTGAGCAAAAGATGATGGCCAGTAGTAACGATCATTCACTTTTAGGAGTCAAAAGGGTAATGGGTCAAAGGGTATGTCCCGAGAAAATTAGCAATCAGTCTAAGAAAACATTAATTCCGGCACTGAATAATTGTTGAGAATGCCCGCGCTGTTTGAGAAAAACGGCGGAAAGAACAAAACCCGCCATACGTTTACTACGCATAAGAAATAGGATAAGAGCACGCAGATACCTCAACACTGAACATTAGACTAAGTCTTATAAGAATAGGTAACCAATGTTTTTCTCATTAATTAGAAGAAATGACAAAACTACGACAGGAAAAAAAGGTGGAAAAATTTTAATTGTGTTTTGCCGAATAGATCTATTTAAGAATTCCTTTTTCCCTAATATGATCCCCACCCACAAAATGAAAAAAGGAAAACCAGAGTTATTTCATACACAGGGAATCACACTTTGGGTTGTGAATGTGGTCACAAGATACAGCATGCGTTTTGAACCTAAGACACATCGCTGAGCTCATCAACCCACAGCAAATATGGAAGCTTTTAATGTGCAATCTGAGTGTGTGTTTGTGTGTACACTCGGGTATGTTGTGCCTAATAAGTACTTTCGATGGGGAGAGTGATAATGTGCTAATAACAGTTTAATTCAGAAATAACATTTACCATTACATAATGTTCAACACAATGAATGTCAGCGTATAAGTCTCTTTATAAAAAAATCCACTTGGAATCTTCGGAAACTTCCCGATTCGTACTTTATCGCTATGGCGTGCTTTCGTGTAAGAGGAAAAGCACGTTTCACATATGGACCACGGGAAGGGAAAGGCAGTGGGCTTGACAGTGAATCCTGCCGCCTCCAGCCGGCGCAAAACGAACGGGACACCGGAACCGCGGACGTGAGCCAAGAGAGGAACCAACGGAGCGTGGAAAGAGTTTAAGACAGCGGGAATCTATTCGAGGACGCGTGTTTTTTTATGGGAAATGAAATAGTTTTTCCGATGGCAGGAGAAAGAAAGTTCGGCGAAAATTAAGTGGCACTGCGGATGTATGCGGAAGGGATGATGATGCGTGGACGACTTGTTGTCAGCTCTTTTAAAGAACACCGATTTCATGGCCTTTGAGATTTTTCATTTCTTCTGAGAAGAAATGCGTCGCTCAGAAGTATGTCTTAGGCGTATTAATCTTTAAAACTACCCTCCAAGCCATTTTAAAGCACCAGAGACACCACTGTACCACTAAAGCACAGGGTCATTTAGGCATTATTGAATGACGGAGACTAAAAAGTTTCAGGATAAGTAATTGTCTATTATAAAATATAGGCTGAAAAGAAAATTTGCCCAAAAACCTTTTCTGCGAGCAGTAAAATTTCATTAATATTGATTTTTGTGCTCTTCAATGTATACGTGGAGGAAACTGTAAGGGAGGCGTGGGAAGAACTAAAGGTAGGAGTAAAAATAGGTGAGGAACTAATCAAATCAGTCAGGTTTCCGGACGATCAACCCTTAGTTAGCCAATCACCCAAGGGGTAGGTGTCATTGCTTAGTTCACAAGAGAGTCAGTGTGATAGGAATAGGATGAAAATAAACGAGAATAAAACGAAATTTATGAGGTTCCCCAGACATAGGAAACGAAAGATTAGCATTCAAGTGGGAGGGGTTAAGCTGGAGGTCTATCTTGTAAAATCGATAAATCCGTCGCAAAACCTGCTTCCACCCGAATGTGATGGGGATATTAGAAGAAGAATCGCATTAGCTAAGGAAGCTTTTAAAAGGAGGAGAGAATTGATGACAAAGGACCTTAGGCTAGGATGTAAAGAAGAGACTAGTAAAGACGTTATTATGGAAAGTAGTTACGGGACACTTGGTCGTTGATGGTTGATGAAAAGCGTAGTTTGGAGGCTTTTGAGATGAAGGGATATAAGGGAAAGAATTATTTTGCGAAAGAAGCATTTACCAGAAGAAAATAATGTATCATATGTTCGCTAAAAACGGCATTAAAGAAGAGATTAGTGAACATTTTAATGTGGAGTATAGCGCTTTATGGAAACCTTGTCTATAAGGTAAGAGGATGAGAGTAGGTGAGAGACTTTTGAAATGTGGGTATAGAGAAGAGTGGAGTAATTAAGTTGGACAGAGTGGAAGATAGGGCAAAGCATTCAATATGGTTTGATAAGAGAGGAATTTTCTAAGAAAAAGTAGTCCTTAGAAGGAATAAAAAGTGGGTGGAGGTTGATTTAGATGCATTTAGATTTGATTTAGATGCATTAAGATTTACGAAGGTCTGCTATGGGGATAATATTAGGTATACAGAGAAGAGAAGAAGCTTTTTACGCTACAAAAAGTCAGGAAGAAAGAACTACGATCTGCTGAAATAAATAATGAAAGGCAAACAAACGGAAGTTAGCACGACACTTAGGCACATCATTATACTAATGGACCGTCCAAAACAACCTATTATCTGAATATTACGTTTGATGATGATGGCACGACATGAGATTAACGGTGCGATTTAGTGATTTAATTAAAAAAATAATTCAGAAGATGTAAATAATGATTGTTTTACATTAACCATCACAGTAATCAACCCGAAAATCGGTTTGGGTAGTGCTCACCCGGTACTAAGCTCAACGGCATGGGAAATTCAGGAATCGAACCCGGGCCCTCCGGTCAGCAGCTCATCGCTCGAACAACTGGACTACCACGCCCCATTTTACATTAATAGCCAACCATATTAAAATGGGCGATTACATATATCTCCTGATTCACGTTCAGCGTTCAAAA
>LYUA01001722.1:3258-23204 GCA_002093875.1 Calopteryx splendens | reverse complement strand
CGTATTGCAGAACAACCCTATTACAAACGTCATGGATTCTCTCTCTGCCTTTGGTCCTCAAATATGACTTCATGAACTCTCACGATTTTTCAGAAGCTGTTCATGATGACGGTCGACCCGAATGTTTCTCATCCTCCATATAAATGTTGCAACTTGTCTTAGAGCTTGCTCCTAAAAAACCTCTTTTAGAATTTTTCGGTTTTTTTCAGCAGTTTTCATGTGCACGACACAAAACGTAATACTGATAAACATAATTCCTTCATATCACCTTCGCACATTTTCGTGTTTAAGGAAAACATTAGTGGCACGTTACAGACACTCAAAATAGTGAGTATTTGTAGTGAATGTTTTGATATTACAAGCACTGCCACGAGAAATAACAGTAGGGGAATTTGGCTTGCGTGCTTAAGTTCTAAGGTATGTAAATTTATCATGTGTACCTCTTGCTTGCGTTAAAAAATTTGGATATGTGGAATCCTATGAAATACCTACCGTACAACTACAAATATACCAAAAGATCAATGGTTGAAAAAAGACGTGTGAGCTATTGGCTGTGAAGGCAAAATAGGTAAATTCCTATAGCCAATAAAAAGAAATTGGAAGACTCCTATAACGTAAAATTATTGACCTCAACACTTGACTTACATCTGGTCCGTGATCAAGACTTGACATCGAACTACGGTCCTGAAGTCTTCTCGCTGTGAAGCTCTCTACTCTCCCCGTTGATGGTCACCGACTGAGCAAAATAACGTTATAGGAGTCTTCCAAATTATTTTTATTGGCTAAGGGACTTTACTTATTTTGCCCATGATCAATGATCACTGGAAAATTCCTTTGATCAAAAGTTGTTTATCATAATATGCATGTTGTAAATTGTTTACATTATATATCTTTACTTAATTTTAAAGGCATTAAAAGTAATCCGGAACAGATACATTAAATATTAACAATATTATTTTAACTATTGATCATTATTTTTCAGGAATGATTTCACGCAGCTATATCCAAAGGGATACTGCTTGAGGAAAAAATCCATCAAAAAATTCAAACTGTGAAAGTGGACAATTAAGAATATGTAGTAGTTAAGCAATTGCATAAACTCCTGCTTCGGCGAAAACAATAACAAATTTATTCTGTAATTTTTCCTCGGTTTCGAATACAAGGATAAGGAGAAAATGCCTTCAGTAACAAACATTATGGGCTCCAGATCTAACAACGGCGAAAACTGGAGTTACAATGAGGATATATATCTGCAGTTGGCAAGAGATTGTCATTCCATCCAACAAAGACTTAAAAATACCATTCAATCGCAGATAAACCCCTCAGCAGCATGGCACACCCCATCTCTCCCTTTATCCACCCCAGCGTAGTCTTTTCCTCGGAGAGAAGACATTGTGCTCAGAATCAAAGCAAAGGGAGGTCTATTGGGGTGGGCCACTACAATTCTCATGCCTCTCTCTTCTCTGCTTCCATCTTCTCGATCCCTCTCCATTCAGCAATTCAACCTTCAATGGCCACACGGACATTTTATCCAGGTATGCCCACCCACCAAACCTTTCCTCGTAAATACCCTAAGAAAGAACTTTTAGCATCACACACATCCTCATTTTCCACCAAGTATCTTCCCTTTCCCGTGGGTGTTGTATTCATCTTCTTTTTTGACGTGAATGAGAAGGTTTGAAGTAACACAGGTATAATTGTATTAGCTTAACCAGAAATATGATGTTGACAGGGACCTGTGAGTAGAATAAATGGAGACAGGGAGTAGGTTGTACATCACTAGACGGTTAAGTACGCAGGATACTACTCGCTGTAATCGGAATAGAGATCATTCTAATCGAATTTCACCAGCCATTTATTTTTCACGCATCGTAATGAAACGTGAATAATAAATGACGCACGATCATTCATAATAAACCTGAATTTTAAGGAAGACAATCGACAGTTACCAAGCTTTTCGTGACTGCACCACTCATTATTAGATATTATCCCTCACCAGTTGCATTTCGCTGAAATTTTCTCTAATGTGATTAGAAATTTATAAAAATTAAAAATAAAGGAATACCTAACAAACAAGCAAAGCAGATTTTTATTTACTTGTGCAATAAGTCTTATGTTTAATTTAAGATCCATAGGGTCAAAAATCACACAGTAACGCTAGCTAGATTATTTTTTACTTCACTAGTATTTTAAACGTATATATTAGAAACTTGGACTTTTTAAGACATCTTTAATAGAAACGGCAGTCGGAGTAGACTCCACTCTACTTTATAAAATATCACACCATTAACTTTAATGAAATAACTAGATAAATTTTCACTTCATATGTATTTCAAGCGTATATATTAAAATCTTGAATATTTAAAGACAGCCTTAATAAAAACGAAGGTCGGAGTAGACACTAGGTACTTTGGGATAAAAACGCAGACGTCTGTCAAAAACTAATTACAGGAAAAATTGGTTAAATAGCTAAGATCTATCGCTCAGGAAATATTGAAGGCATTTATGGCTTCTTTATCTTTAGCCAATTAAGAGAACTTCATCATGAGGGCATTTTGCATTGTAAATTTCTGATTTAAGCGCCATAGCTGTCCGTTTATTTGATGCTTTAAAAAGGGCATTTTTATTTAAATGGACAACTTTACACTCTTGGGCATAAAAGATAACCGTGTTTAAATAATTTTTTTAAATTGTACTGCTCCTATATTAAAGGATTGTTATAAGCATTGAAAAGTTATGTTAAAAAGAAACGTTTGAAATTCCGTAAATATTTTTTCCCCCATATACACTTGGTGGTCACTGACCCTGGTGTCTTTTTGCTTGCCATCAGGTTTGCAAGGTGTCGAACAACCGGTGCTGACGCAATACTCATTCCTGAGGCGGGACTCAAAGTTCTTTCTGTTAGCAGACAGACGCATTTAACCACCGTATGCATGATTGTGAACACTCGTACATTCACGTATGGACTCCTCTCAACACAGTAACAACCTTCGTTAATCTCGAACAATCTTAGAAGTTCGCCATTGTACACATTAATTTATATATCTAGTATGTACGCTGGATAAAATCTTAATCGTGTGTGTGTGTAATTATGCAGTGTATAATCCAAATTAATTTATATTTTGAGTAAAACTGTAAATGACGATAAATAAATGGCCCAAGCATTCGCCAATAAAAATGAACAATCATTTCACTTTGATTTATGAGCAAGTCTTTGGTATCAATCATTAATCTCTTTAGATATTTTTTGGCCAGGTGTATTTTCAAACATCTTGCAACGCTCAGTTATCTCTATAGTAGGGTGCGTTTTTTTTGATTGATTTAATTTTGAAAGATTATATAAACCAAGTGGTGGTTTTTATTAACTTTCACTTGATATTTTTTTTAATACTATCAAAAAAGTTGAAAAAAAAACTAAAATTTAGAAGAGGTTCTGATTGTGTTAAGAGTCGTGAAGGAGTTGGTACCTTTTAAAACCGTAACCTGGAAGAACAGATACATTTTTCCACCAACATAATATTCTAACAAAACACTTGAAATAAAAGGATTATTTTAAAAACACTTTCTAAGCCGGTTTCGTAAAAAAAACGCATATAAATTTAGCCAAACGATGTAAAAAAACTTAAAACTATACATTATACAAATATTCAAATTAATTAAGTGCGAACACATTTTTTAAACTAAATGTTATAAGTTAATAATATTTTTAAACTAACTAAATATATTTTCCTATATTTCTTTGAAACAATTTTAAATGCCAATGCTTTCTCGTGGTTGATGAAGATACAAAATGTGAAAGCCACTTATAATATCAGAATTTCTTGAATACAGCAGTTACTTAACTAAATTGCCAATACTAATGCAGTCGATGAGAAAAAGTTCCGAGAAAATCTAGCGGGTATTTTTAGTCAAATTTAAACCACTGGGATTAGGATATCATAATTAATGATGATATTCGAGTATAGGTCCTTGTTTGAATTTAATGAATACTTGTTAAAAACCATTTTGTGGTCTGTGTGGTGGTATTGGACATACGACATAAGCGTCGTTACTATTCTTAAAACTAACTATGACAAAACTTTGACGATGAAAAGGATGACAAATTGACAGGGACAAATTAATGAAAAAGGGATGTAATAATTTCACTATTTTCTTCAGAAATAATTTGATCAGACGACAATTAGTAAGGATAGAGGGATTCAATGCAATTTACTAAATGTTTTCCCACTTAAAACTGCAGAGACTTCTTTGAATTTGGAAGGGGGTTGGATTTCACTATTCGTCGAGTCACAGATTTCTTTCATAAAGAGTTTGGTATAACGGTTAGTTGGTGTAAATCATTCTCGAAAGTTAAGTTAGCGATTAATTAACTGGCGAATTGTCTACTCAGAACCCTGTTTTACATGAATACTTGGTATTGCATGTCTCATGTCAAATAAATAATTCCCCTTCCACTAGAAGGAGGGACTTTCTCGATCCTTTTTTAGGCTACTATTAGAATTACAAGGTGTATTTTAGTTCAAAAAAAAGCACGATTTTCAAGTTTTCGACATTTAAAAACCTTGTTTAATCTATTTCCTCCCGGACAACCTCAATTATTTTATTACATTTCAAAGATTTTTTACTCTACATTGAAAATGTTAAATAGTGACTCAAAAGTGAATGTTTCCTGGGAGTTCAAAGTTGCATGTTACGTTTTTGGAAAAAGAATCCTAAACTCGGTGAAAATGGGGGTTATAATTCCATCAAAACGGGTCATTATACAAAAGTTGCGGAAGTCATTTATGTTCGGCAGAGCCTCCTTTAATTAAAATAAGCATGATTCTGTGTTAGAGAGTCTGTGCTATAAAAATACATTTATAAGATTGCAAAATTTAGAGGAGTGGGAAAAGCAGTGGAAAAAAGGGGTATAACTTTTGCTTTAACTATGAAAAGGGAAAAGAAATGGGCTGGAGTGATTTAGGAGGATATTTAAGCTGTTAATTTAAAGATTTTTCCGCATGCTAGCTTCCATATGAAGAACAGGAGCTTCCCTCAACCTAACTTGTTTCTTTTGCAGCAAAAATAAACGTTTCATATTGGTTCTATTATTCATCTCCTGAGAGAACGTGAAAACAATGGAATCAAATATCGGTTTTATTCGGTATTTTATCGGTTTAACCGGATATATCGGTTTATTTCCGAAAATCGAGGGATCCGGTTTCGAATACCGTTTCATGGGAATGATGCTTACATTATGAATTGTTTGAAAGTGTATGCACAGCAGCGGGTGACTCCGATAAAGTTACTATCGCGGTATTTCCCGCAGTTTCCTTACTTAACCTTTACATTTGTCTAAAACCTATTTAATCAATAATTTCCGATGAATTTTAGTAACTATAAAGTTACGAAAATTGAAAATATGACACACTTATCGTTTTGACTATTGAAAATATATTAACATATTTTTATATGATATAGCAGTAAAATTTGTTAATTTACTTATAAAAAATTCGCATAAAAATATTTACATAATTAAACGATATTTAGTGACATGATTCCAGTGGGGGAGTTTGCTCACGCATAGGTTTTGTTTGTAAATATGTTCTGTTGCACGACTCAAGGTAGATTTAAATGCAAAATTCTGCCACATATACTTTTTAATATTACACATTTTATTGAAAAATATTTCATAAATGGCTTCATCCGATTAATTGATGTTTAGTTATATAATTATACTTGCATATACATTACATGAATTACATGTATTTGATAAAATCTTGGCGTATTTTTAAATATTAGTTTGCACTTGAATTTTAACTTTAAAATTAAACAAGCGCCGGCATTTATTAGGTATAATTTCATTTTAGAAACAGATTGTGATAAGGGTTACATAAATTTTTAAAAGAGCTCCTTAAAAAGTTTAAAATAATATTTAAGGATCTTGAAAAATTTCCACATATCTATGGCAATGCCTGCAATCTCAGCCCCAGAAAGGAGTGCAACGCGTCTCAATACCTAATGAAATTCGAAAGGAAAACTACGGCCAGAGTTGAATCCACCAGTGATAGTTTCGGTGACTCACAGGACCTGATGCACGGTAGAGATGCGTGTTCAGAAGCCCGCATACTCTGGGCGGATGAGGGCACGAGTATTTAGGGTGAGGAGATGACACTAGTGGACATTGGACTCTTTGAGTTTTCCATAGGTGCAGAAGAGTCTAATGAATGTGTAGAAATAGGTTAGGCTTCGAAGTTTACGTGGTTTAGGAAGAAAGATGACTTTCGCTTGTTTACAGAAGCGTAGGAAATAGGAAATGTAAAGAATGTAGTTAAAACGGTGAGAGAGGAAAGAGATCGTGGGTTAGGGAAATTTTGTCAGAGAGGTGGTAGCTGATTTCATCAGGGCCCGGAGAAGACTATTTGAGAAAGCCTAATATGGATTAAAGCTCATGGGGAGTAACTGGAGTCGGTTCACTGGACACTGGAGAAGGACAGTGGAGAAGAGAGAGCCAGGATGATTCAGCTTCTTTCTCTAGCGGTGACTTTTTTGTGATGGAAGCGGGCCGAGACCATATCCTAAAATGCGTTGGACTGTGCGTCATTGGAGTTTGCAAAGCCCTTTTTTTGTGGTGAAGCGGGGAAATTGTACGCATGAGCTCTGAAGAGATTGTGCCAACCTCCACCAATTGCGTCAACCCTCCCGACATTTAGTCTTCTTTCCACGTTTCAGTGGACTGTCCTATGCCAGATGGATTGACTGTGCTTTTGAGGGGGGACATCAAGCGCCGCACGAAACAAAGAATTCTAATAACAATTGCAATTCATTTATCAAAGAATTAAATTAGTATGCGTGTAATATGATCAAATTCTAGTCATTTTCCTGGACATTTATAAATAAATCGGAACGATTCTCCCAAAGAATAAAAGAAAAATTCAATAGCAGTACATATGTTTTTCAGCGGACAGTTAGTAGGTAATGAGATATGCCAATCTTATCTTGAATAAATAAACAAATAAAAATATTAACATTTTTAACTTTAACTTTTATTTCATACTTCTGCGAGAATCTCAAAGTGATAGACAATGAACCGCATTTTAAATAATAAAAAAAGAGAAATCAAAGTGATGATTCAAATATATGAAGGCAAAAATGAAAAAAAAACTCAAAATCCCCCAAATGATCTTCCTGGTAATTCGAAAGTTATTCTAATATTTGGCGAGAAACTTGGAGGCCTAAATAAAACTTTTAAAGGATCATTTGAAACTTTTCTAAGAGTAAACACAAGGAATCGAGTGAAAGAGAGAACAAAAAAGAAAAAATAGGAAAAAATGAAAATGAGGGATTATAAAATTTTTTAAACAACTTAAAGAGGACTTCTTTCTAATGCTGAAATATATTTCAACTTAGCAGTTATATAAGAAGAAGGGGACCTGATATTTCAACCTGTGCTGACCTTAATCTAAGGCAACGGTAGTTAAATCTTAATTAAATACTACAGAAATCATCAAAATCTTTCAATTTCACCTCATTAATATAATATTGCATTAAATTAAATAAACAGTAGTCTCGCTCGTAGACTTTCCAAAAATATTTGTTTACAACCTAATATATTTTTCAAATTACCTAAAAAAAAACTTATGTGTGCAGCAAAATGTTTACTATTATTGATGAAAATACTAAATCCATTCCTCTCTTTACAACATCTGGGATTTTTTTCGATAACTTTCATTAATGAATTATATTAAAATCAAATCGACTTTATTCGGGAACAGGCTCTGAGTACACTTCTCGTGTCAAAGGTCAAGGACATGGCGAGTGGCATGCCACGTACCGTGAGGTTTGAGCGCGTTCCCGATTTGTGGGCCGTTGGTAGCTGGATTGAAATTCAGGCGTTCCCTGCGAGTATGTTTCCTAAGAAATATCCGCCTTCCGGGTCAACTGGCCCTGAAGGCGGATATCCCCTCCCGCAGATCGATTGGCTCGCTCGTGTATTTAAGAACATGTGGTCCAGTGGGCAGTCACTCCGGAAGACCTCATGGATGACCGTTCATTGCCCGCGACTGTCATTCTCCGATATCTCACCTGAGATAATGTACCTTTGAACTCCCATGTTCAACATAGTCACTTGATTCCCTTGACTCACTGTGGATATTTATTCATGCGCGACACACTATTAACTCTGGGTTCACCTCGTTAACATTGGGCAATATGAATTTCGGCCGTCTTGAATAGAATTTCATCCCGACGTTCGATACTTGTATTTTTTGTCAAAGCTTCCTTCCCAAAATGAATGGATGAAGAGTAACTATTTGCATCGAGCAAATATTTTTCTTTATCATTTCATAAACTAAGACCATCAATATAATGGCGAAAACTTAAAAGAACCATAATCTGGAATTTAATGCTACGTGCCACGATAAGGAGTGGAATTTGTTAAAAAACAGGTGGAGGGTCACTATAGCTATTATAGAGCGGAAACCAATGACGATGCGATGTGATGGGGGAAAAGGTCAAGAAATTAAACCAAAATGGGAGGGATATGGGAAGAACTGATAAAATAATATACTTATTATCGCCTTTGATCTTTAATGTGTGCATCGAAATTGATAGAAGCAGGTCAATAAAAGTTGGTGGTGTGCGGATGTTATAAAAATTATGGATATGTCGCATTCTTTGGAAACCATGCTATTAGTACAAAGAAGAAAGATGGCCAAACAAGGATGATAATATGCTAGAGAACGGGATGAAAAAGTACTACGAGTCATTCCACATGCCAATTTTCAAATGGTTGAAGATGAACTGTGCATGAAGTTTCTGAAAGTTAAAATTTAAGTAACTCTATATTCCACCATTTTAAAGCTATACCTTTTATTTTTTTTCTCCTTAACCTTAAACGCTATTGGTGCTAGGTTTTTTAATACACTCACGCGGATTTTGATGCTTGCTGACATCCGCAAAATTTTTTTAACCTAAACTTCGTTATGCCTATGAATAAGACTATTCTCATTCCTCAACCTGAGTAATTTTTTTAAGCATAAGGGATGAGACATACCTTTTACTATGTTTTCGATTTTTTAAATGTCACTTAATCTATCCATCAAGTATTAAGTGCATTTTTAATATCATTTAGAATATTCTAGTTTTCTTTCTTAACGTTTTATAGGTTTAATTTTTTTTAAACTCATACGAATAAGCAATGAAAGTGTTGTGAAAGTATTTCCAATAATATCCCGCAACTTTATTATATCGTTTCACGGATACAAGGAAAACTGTAAAACAATTATAGGTTATAACTGCAGTACCCAATAATAACCCTCGCTGACATAATCCAATGGGAATTCATATATTTGTGAAGCAAAAAAGTGTTAAATTAATTATGAAGTCATTCAATTTTTGTATATCTTGGCATTTTACTTCGTGTTTCTACTCTAGTGCCAGCTAGACATCTGCCAATATTCCCCATGTTTTTATTTTTAATTTTTTATGGAATATAAACAAGAATTATAGCTTCGTTCTACCCTTGACCATCTACGTTACCATGATTATCGTTAATTTTAAAATCTTTGAACACTATCTTACATTGCATAATCGTAATATTCAACCCATGCATGTTATCAGTTTGTGAGTAAAGTTATTTGAAATTTTAGTATAAGTGCTACGGTTTTTAAGGAGAATAAAGTAATTTCCATGCAAGCTAATGAGTGTATACTGGTGTTATAATTTTCCATTCAGGGATCATAACACTTTATGTGTGTTATTAATTTCCATGAAAATAAAAATTGCAGTAGAAAAAGGAGTGTTTATCCGTGTTTTTGATAAATAATAAAATAGATACCATAAACTCTATTAGTATTGTCTTATAGCCTATTTGGAACAACATGAAAAGTGTACTCGTAAAATGGGCTAGCTTTTGATTTCTTTGTATAATATGAATTACATAAAACTAAGTATATTTTCATATTTAAAACGTCCGGTATCAAAAAAATGCTGTGATACAATCATTACTTAAAGCAACACATCGACCTAACATACTATCTCGCAATTACCATGCTATTTCATTATATTCTTTAGTTTATTCTGGAATAAGATTTAATTGGCTGCTTAGGGCTTAATATCAACAAAGTCTGGGTGATGACGATCTAATACCTTCTGAACTGTATACTTGGAAGATTACTAACTTTGAATTTCTCATTTTGTAACAGAGATTTAAAGATTTTTATTAAGAGTGCCAAGTGCCTAACACGAAACGATAAAAAACTCGATGATAAATTATATAGATCAAACCTGAGGCAAAAATATTTTCAGAGAGTTACAAAAAATTTGAAAAAATGTAATTCAAGGAAATAAATAGTCTACTCTAATTTGTTCATAGAATATAAATTTGTTGTAAAACATCATGCAATCAAATGACATTTCTTTGAAAAAACAATAACATCCCCTAAAAAGTGATACTGCTGAATTTAGATTTTATAATAAGGACATTTAGCAATATCTTTATATATATTTAGGCATTGTTTACTGTTAAAATTTTAATTTCACATCCAAGTTATGAAATCCATTTATGTACTTCCTATTTCTTGCATAGCTATTTGAAATAAATTAATTCGTCGCACGAGATTATGCCCATGATGTCATTTTGTAAAAATTAACGCTCTTCTTTAGCAGTAATTTTTTA
This sequence comes from Calopteryx splendens, assembly GCA_002093875.1. Classification (NCBI taxonomy): domain Eukaryota; kingdom Metazoa; phylum Arthropoda; class Insecta; order Odonata; family Calopterygidae; genus Calopteryx; species Calopteryx splendens. The sequence goes on along the minus strand of LYUA01001722.1, from coordinate 12,547 downwards.
AATGTTTACATTTTGAATTTTTTATTTATAATCTATAAGTTACCTACTTAGTCATTACCAAAATAATTTATTAAAATAGCCTGTGATGAAAAAAAGGGCTTAAGTACTTATTTCCTTAAAGCAAACAAAATATAATTACCACTCCATTATTTAAAGTCTAATAATAACTTTTCCAGGAGCAGACATCATGTAGTTTAGTAATTATTTCAGTTTGCATCTTTAATCTTCTTAATTTGCATCTGAATAAGCAGTTGAACTAATATTTTTGTAGCCTTATAAGTTTTTGAGGAAAAATTAATATTAAAATCTATCCCTGACGGAATTTCACCCTATTGCTCTGCCTACCTGGTAAAACATACTTATAGATGTAATGTAGTGTCACGAGTATTTCTACGGTTTCCAAGCTAACTTCAATTAACGGTTTATTTAAACACTGTGTCTAAATCCATATGCAATTCATAATGCCCTATCCCAGAGTGTCCAACGATCTATATAATGTAAAAACTATTTAACATCTACATAGGCTCTTATAAAACTTCTTAATTATAGGTAGTAGCACATATTAACCGCATGTTAAAAATGAAGCCATCAGTATAATATCACCCTTTCCTTACTTTTTTCTGCATTTATTAGCGTCTTTCCGATGACCTCTAGATGATTTTTTTTCAGGATGGACCCATAGAGCCTTGTATATTGCTGTGTGTCTGAATATTTTTTCACTTTCCTCTAAGAAAAGCAAACGCAATCTTCCTGACACTGTCTCAGAAGTAAATTGAACAAATAAATCACGCTTTGCAAAACAATGGAACGGCGAAATTCTATTCGAGGAGGAGAGAAACCAAGTAAGAGAGTAAATCCTCGGGACTGAACGCGATGAGTGCAGGAAGAGAGATGTGCAAGGGGACCTGCGTGCGCGACTACTTCCTCGAAATCCTAGAATCGAATCCTGGCGGGGTAGCGTGAGGTTAAGAGGGTTTATAGGGAAGTGGGGTAGGAAGGGAGCGAGGAGGAGGAAGTCCTCGCCTGACAAGCGGAATCCACTCAGGGGAGCTCAATGGGGAAGTGGAGGAGGAAGAGTAGAAGGTGATGCGAGATTGATGACTCCAAACCGCACCTTGAAGTCGCAAAAGAGGAGGCCTCCGCGAAGGAGTTTTCCCGTGTCACCCCTGGTGTTAGACTATTCCCTTCTCCCTTGGCCGCCATATTACTCTCATCTCCTAAACCCCCCAGCATCCTCGCCTTATCCTATGCAAACCACTTTCCGGGGAGGAAATATGAATGGGAAAATCGAGGTTCGAGGACCATTCTCTTACGGCGGTATATTTTGTCAATGACAAGAGGTGAAACGACCGAGTAGAATGAAAACCATGCATATGCTTTTATACGTTATTATTATTACTTTAAATTTATAGGATCTACGTAAAAATTCGTGCCGCATTAGATCCGTTTGCCCTCGACCCTCTATTCTTAAAGATTTTTGTCTCTAACTCACTCCATCTTGCCGTACCTCCTCCTTCCCTCTGCACCCTTCCTCACGCTCCCCGAGTGTTTGAGCCATGGGGTGAAATTTCCCTTCGAAGGCAAAATCCTATAATCGGCTCAACGTCTTATTCGCGAGGTTTTTACCTCACCTCTCCCGCCCCCCCCATTCTTCCTCCGTGGACGAAAAGTTCTTTATATATTTTCATGGCTCGGAAAGTAATAAATTATTTCCCACCTACTTCCTCGATTTGCCCCTCTCTTTCTTCCCCACGTACCTATTATTCCGTGGACAGAAGTCAGAAGAAGGGAAATTTGCGTCCTGCGTTTCGGAAGGTGATGATTTAACTCTGTACGTGCCCCCCACCTCCCGCCCTCAACCCCCACAATACTTAGCCCTCTCTACTCTCATTCCTCCTTGTCGGACTCGGCTTTCTTTAAAAAAAACCATTTGAGGTCTTTATGAAATAGGTCGTGCTCATTTACTTCCAGAGGCTATTTGCACTAAAATTTCAAGAACCCGTTATTCAAAATCATAATCCACGAGGTTCTCATTTCAAACTATCCATGCACCTATGTGGAAGGATGGACCAGGTTTGTCAGTTTTTATTCATTTCTGCATTGGCATGAGTATACATGAATATATTTCACAAAATCATCAGGTTAGACGCAAAGAGAGTTATGGAACCTAATTTATTTTTGATATTGGTTGATGTTTAAAATCGCGGAAGTATTATAGTATATATATATTAAAGTGAATCGCGAAGGACCAGAGTAGGTAAGGTCACGGACAGACAGGTTTATTGGCTCTACTACGACTAGAAAATGTCGAATCGTCTTTTCTGTACCTAATACCTTTATTTTTATATTGCCTGTGAATCTATATTTTCAATGTAGTGCCATTAATTTAATTATAAATTTGAAAAAAAGGTGTGCTAAAATTGTGCTTCCAAGGATTTTGTTATATCATGATGAGAGATGATTAGAAGCTTTAAGATATGAATATCATGAAAGAAGGTAAAAAAAATGGTTTGAGAGATAAAAAAAGGAGAAAGGAAAGAGAAGGTGAGTAATGAGAGAATTGGAAAGGGTAATGAAAAAAATGGAAACCATGGTTGAAATAATAATTGGGATACAAGCCGGAAGTTGACTGCTTGCCTAGGAAGAAGTATTACAGATAAGGGCTAAAGAAAGAGGAAAAGAAATCTGGAAGACATGAAGGGTTATCATATTCGAGGAATTGGAGGAGGCATTGACGTGGTGTAAGAGATTTTTAAGTTGCTGTGTCAAAATTCACAAAGTTGCGTAATAATCTTAAGAAGACGTCTACAATAAATCAGTAAAATTAATAAGTAGGCAAAACCATTTATTCTTTCCTCCTTCGGCCAAATTTCTATACAGGAAAAAATAAATGTTTTACTAGTACTAATTATTACGGGAGGCCACCGGCAGCAAAGGTCATTTGGGCCAGTTAATCAATATGATATAGATAGGATTTCCAGGGAATGGACGTAGGAAGAGAAGGAGAATGGTGCATGAAGGTGGAAGAAGGATGGAGAGAAACTCAGTGTCGGCATTGGAATATATGGGATGGCCAAGGTCTTAATAGTAAATAAAACAGAAGAAAGGTAAACATGTTATACTCAAGAATTATTTCAAATCCTGGAGATTAAATCAGCTTAGGTTCCCCAAAAGCGAAAACACTACGCCCTTTTTTTGAATAAAATGTAAATATATTCTATTAAGAATATGTGTCATACTGTAATTCGAAAATGTGAATACCACTTCCTGAGTTGTAGCACATTGAAGGAGCGGTTACTGACGAAGGATGAGTCAAAACGACGCTAGCAGAAACTAACAGAACTCATGAGACAGCGCACACAATAAGCGACCCTTTTCCTATGAGGGCCGCTTCTTCCCCTGACCACACGAGCAAAATTGGAATGCCACCCTTTCCTCCGCCGTGCTTTACCTTCCTTAGGCTGCAAGCAGTTTAAAATGGACGGCAAGGAAGTCGGGCACCGCGGAACAAATTCAACTCAACAAATCCTTACTCCAGCATTTTCTGCCAATCTAAAGAGAATTCCACGAGAGGAGCAGACAGACTCAATTTCCTGTTATCCAGTTGTGCTCACAATGGGATCGGACAGAGGTGAGCGAAAGAGTGAAGTTCCACGGTTTTTAATGAATGCCAGACACGGTCGACCAAGAATAAAGACATTGGTCTTAAATTTCGGGAGGGAATAATCTTATTGCATAAAATTATCAAGATTCTGGCAGCATTTATTGGCTTACAGAGTAAATTGCTTTAAACCAACTAAATAAACAATGTTTAAATAGTGTAGATTAGATAATTAATGTTAAATATCTATTTATTCCTAAAAGACTTAAATCAAAAATAGTAGCTATTGACGGAGATTAGAATTCCTAAATATCAATTTTTACAAAGCGATGTGTTCATTGCCTATTCAACATAAATGGAAAAACACGCTGATAAAATCAATAACTATCTTTTTATAAAACCGTAGCTAAATTTTTGTCATTAAAATAATCTCACACAGCATTTATATAATTAAACATAAAATCCGAGAATAAAAATAAAATAAAACTGTCGCACAATCACGAGGAAACCTATGACAACGGAAAAAGCTTGAGTACATAGTAGTCGTAATGCAAATGTTTTCGCGACGCTTTTCCACTCATGCTAAATGCCACTAAAAACCATGGATCACATTCAAGATCCCCAATTAGACGCAGAATAATTGATAATGGGTGTCGACACGGAAAGGCCACGGGTGCGGACTGATTTTCAATTGTAGAAGAGCATGTTAAGCAACTTTTTTATCCTAATACTTTACTTTAAACCATACATTTCTTGAAAACTTAATCTTGAAAATGGGTCTAAGAATCTGGTTGAAATTGAGTGAATCGACCGCTAGAAATCGATTCATCTAGCGTTTTGGAACAATCATTGAAGGCGGTGTTACAATTTCCTAAAGAAATCCTGAATTCATTTTAAATAATAACCAACCGATGAAATATCATTTTTAGGTTACTAAGCGGAGAAGTATTGTAAAAGTTAAAAATAATAAAAATAAAAAGGACTACTCAGTTCTTAATTTTTGGCACCTAAGATTTACGAATAAATAGGGCGAATTTAATTGTTGGGTTAGTGGTTAATATTGTATTCCAACATTAGAAGAGAATTACATTTTATATCTCATGATTATATTTTTTTATTAATTAAAAGAGAATAATACTTATTACTCATCATTGTTTCATAATCGATTTTTAATTTTTCACTGATTCTTTACTACATTATCAAACATAGATGATCCTTAATGTTGAGTTAAAATGTTATTATGCGTTATAATGGAAGAAAGTACTTTAAGAAATTAAATACATTAAATTTTGTAAAAGTTATACTACGACTAAATTAAGTTGTAAACTATTATTATTAAATATTAAATAATTCTTACGTCAGATCAAATTTGCAGCAATTTCCTTCATAGTTATTGTGAACGTAAAAGAATAACATTACCCCTCGAATAAGTATATCGTATACGCCCCACAGAGTTTTAGAATAAAACAAATGGGCAGTGTTGTTTTATTCGATGCAGCAGATAAATAAAATATTCTTTTGCGGTAAATGATAATTCCTCCGTTTCACGTGGAATTAGCAACCGCCACAGGATAAGCACAGTATTTGTATATTTATCATGTGCATCGAAGGCTAAGATAATTGTACACTCCTCAATATTCATTCTTTATAAGTTGATTTTTTTAACAATAAAATTAAAAATACTGTAATATATGCGTAAATTTAAGATTAAATGACTAAAATATTATTTTAAATTAGTTCCAACTATCTAAAAATTCACAATGCAAAAATAATTTACCTGAACCAGGAATAGACCCTGGATCCCTCGTTTACCGGCCAAGCGCTTTATTCGGTTAAACTAACTGTATAATGATAAAAACTAATCTGGGTAAACCGTTCTGTTTAACCTGTCGCAGACCGACCGGTACATGCCATACTTAGGATGTTTTTAACTACAGAGGTGAGTCGGTCTCACCGTAGCTAGGTTGTATTTTCTCTTCAGTGAAGTGAGGTTAGAGTGGGCGAGGACGCAGTGCCCGATACTCGAGCATGCGATGGCGACCTCCTCCCTCCCACACTTCCCAGTGGAGGAGGGACACCCTGATACTACCGGCTTCACGTCCCTAAATTATTAATTCTAAAATCCTCTGTCTGTAAAATCCTAAAACTCTCTATGCCCAGGAACCCTAAATCATTACCAGATTAACCCTTTCTTTTAAGTTATTTCATGGAGCCTTCATTTAAATTCACTGTGGGTGAGTGGAGTGGTTGTCCAGTGGGTACACAGCTATAATACTGTGCTACTAACCTGAGGGCCCGGGTTCAATTCCGGGTTACACTTTGGGGAACCCTCAGCTTCACCCGCACAGTGTACCTTCTTTTGGGTACCAGGTCATCCTGGAAAACCCCTGGCGGCACAGGGTGATGAACTGGCCACGCTACCTTGATGTGTTAATTTCACACGCCGTTGGGTTTAGTGTTAGGTGAGATCTCCCTACCTCCACCTATGAAACGGACCTTAGGGTTGATTACTTTGGTTTGTTACGTGCCTTTTTTCTATTTTTTTCCGTACTTCCCTGTTCCTGCGCAATTTCTTCTCCTCTGTCACATTTGTACTTTGATTCTCGAACGGTGCTCTGTCCCTATGGCGTCTAATTATCCTTATCTTGAGAGCCCTTCTACCATTTTCCCCCGTGATGTTTTATCTCTAGCACCTCTCGCACCGTCTGCACTTTTCTCGTATATATGCATGTTTGGTTACTGATATGACTTTAATCCATTCTCTCATCACGACTGACCAAACCAGAGTATGACATTTCTTACATCATGCCTTGCCTGTTATAACTGCATCGAATTCTTTCATAACCCACTAATTCTTCTCCGCATCTTACCTCGTTTTATCACTTGAGCACTTCTTAAATACTCAACACAGTCAACGCTTTTAGTCGATATTTATGCTTGCCCTGGTAAAAAATAATGTAAGGTGGGTTACACTTTCATTTATTCAATTTTTCTGCCTTATAAAAACATATATTAATTGCATCTACTCCACATACCACCACAACCTTTCCTTCAGCGATTTAATCTCTGCATCTGTCCTACCACCTTTCGCAATGATCTACCAAGCTATACAAAATCATTATTCTTCAATTATTCTTAGTTTGCCTTAAATATTAAATAATTATACCCATTCTCCTTAAAATACACGACAATGTTCGTTTTGGACGTTTTTATCCTAAATTTAATTACCTCTGAAACTTCACTAAAGCTGTACAGTGGTAGTTCATCAATAAAGTATACGGTAAAGAGTACGTTTGCATCTGCAATCATTACCCCTCGCCATGCATGAATCTATAATACGCAATCGAAAAACCAGCAATGATGCGCATGGGAGGCGCCGTGGCTCTTATCCTTCGACCGCCTTATTTTTTAACCCAATCCCGCATCAATAAATCCCTTGCTTTAAATCGGTCAATCTTATCTAATTAAATATTTATATAAACTATTATTATAATATATATTACCTGCTACCTTTATTCGGAGAATTACCAAAAACCACCAAAAAATTGATGGAGCGTAATATTTAATGAGGGAAACTGGTCAGAGAGGTAGAGGCGAGGAGAGCATCTGGAACCAGACACATTTTTGAAACTATGCATGTGAATTCGGTTAGTGAGGTTGAGAGGGGGCAGGGGAGGTGGGTGGTGACCAATATTTAGAGAGGGTGAGAGAGGGTTTGCAAGGAATGAATTGTTAGATAGGAAGGGAGGAGGGGGGGCACGGGAGAGCGACGATGACGACGGGGGGGTGTATTTTCCTCAGGCGTAGTTATGACAACTGCCCACCGGAGGGCTGTAAAAGGAAAAACTAGGGAAGATTGCTTCAGGGAGCCGGTCAGGGGAACCCATTTTAAATTAACTATTATAAGACTTGGCAGAGAAATGGTTGAAGTGAGAAGAATAACGCATAGGGAAATTAAGGGGCATAGGAAATTGCTGAAAGCAAAGAAGCACTACTAAAACTTTGGTCAAGATTACCCACTTCAAATCTACTCTTAAGTACACTTCTCTCCCTTGAAATATCTTCAATCTCCAGCTTTGCTCCCGTTTTTTCAACTCTAATACCTTTCTGCTAGCTCTAGGTGATGATGTTTTAATTTCATCAGTGGTTTCCAAAACATTCTAGTTCCCCAAGTTCTATACAAAATATTTAATGGTCAATGATCAAGACCAGAGATACCTATTTTAAAACCTGTTAAATAACTCTTTACGTCATGTTCATTCATTTACTAAGGATCTTTGAATTTCCTTCCGTAACCGAAGATGGCACAAAATGTAAATTCATACTCATATCTGGTGAATACAACTTAAAAAATAAAATTCACTTATAGTTTTGTTAATACACAAACTCACTAGGTACACACATTCTATTTATTTATTAATGATGCTAAATATAGTTAATAAAAGCTATCCTAGTTAACATGTAAACCCAGAGTAATCAACGCGAAGGCTCGCTGGGTGGGTGAGGGTTGAAATAACCCAATAACGGCGTTCTCACACATCAGGGTAGGAGGGCAATTTCCTTTTTCTGTGCCGCCTGAGGTTTACCAGAGAGAACTGGTGTTCGAAAAATCAGGGAGCTTGGTTATAAAGCAGCTGACGGTAGTCAGAGGCATCAACTGGAAATGAGACCCGGGTACCCACGGAAAACCACGCCCCTTGCATTTCAGATTTTTTAGATTAAAAATGCATTCTCAAGATAAAGATCGCCCATATGTTGTGCTACGTTCCAACTTCCACCTTTTCATATGTATAACAAAGGATTATTTCGAAGGTTCAAAGTTCAGTTACATTTTTCAGCACAGTAAATTTAAGCTCTTTACATCCATCCAAAATCTTCACTTCGTTAATTGCTCAACTAAAAATTTCTCTTCTCGATCCCCATTCAGGGAAAGGGCGTTATTTTTATGATGGCCACATGACAAGAGGTTGCAATGGTGAAAATTAAAAAAAAATACATTACTTAATTTTAAGATTATTTTCTCGACCGAGTCGTAGCAATAAAATTTGGTGTAGAATTTATAGTATTTGTCTTTCTTCTCCATAGCAGCGAAACCTTCATAACTTGTTAGCGTGATGATTCCCCGGACCATTTCTTCCCCCTCGGCTTCATCATCCACTTGCAAAAGAGTTTTTTCATGTGTGATCCCCCCACTCCAAGATCCACGCGCCCCTCCCCTGCCGTTCACCACTCCGGTCATCAATTCCCCTTCGCACCATCGCCTTCTTTCTTGATTACCACCCCTCCAACCCACACACACACGCATTGCACACAAATGTTTTCGCATCAGTCGCTTCAGGTGTTTTCATCCTCTTTGGGATTCCCCAATCCTTCCGAACCCCTCGGTTCATCACGGGATGGGGGAGGTAACGATTCACCCTCCCACACCTCACGTCCGGTACCAAACCTCTCCCCTACGTCATCCAACCCTCCCCCCTCTCACTTACACCTCGTTACCCCGGACAACGCCATTAAACCTCTTTTTCCACGCCTCTCTTTCCACGTCGAAATGCCCACACGCCGAAGCCGGGTAGGGACTAGCAGTCCCTCACCGGAAAAAAAAACACCTCGCCACCCGCCCTAAACCCTAACCTCCTCTCCATCCCAGAAACTCTCGTCCAAACCCCTCTCACCCCCCCCCCCCACCCC
>LYUA01001720.1:280555-292321 GCA_002093875.1 Calopteryx splendens | reverse complement strand
GATCGATGGCGATGTTTAGAAAGTGAAATCATCCGGGACGCCCTGGCGTTCCCCTTGGAACAGGGGAGAGAGTGGGTTTCACCTCTCTCCCTCCATCTCGCTCCGATTTACTTCTCCTTGACGCCTGGCATGTGTCCAGTTGCATTCGTCCGCGTCGATGAATCTCTGGGTCGTAAATGATCCTAACAAGCTCGGCTCGTTCTTCTAAACCATTTCACGTTATCGAGGGACGCACTTTGGTGACTCAGCTGGAATATAATTCATAAATTAATGAAATTGGCTTAAGACCTCAGGAATTGAAAGATACGGTGTTAGAACTAGGTTTTCAGTAAAATAATGTGGCTATGTGTGTAAAGTGAACCTTTCTTGACGACCACCTGTCAACGTGACCGGGATCAGGCCAAAGTGTACCCCTTCATACCAAATATTCCTGCCATAGGGGACGAGACAAATATGTATCCTAATGATGGCTGCATGCCGTTGCTACGTCGTACACCGATCCGACCAGTCGGGGACGATTGTTCCGACTCCAAAAAGTCACACGCATGCTTTCGTATGAACAAACGTCATGTGCCATTGACTGAATATCATCTGTTAAACGAAGTCTGTTCTGATTGGCCGCTGCTATCATTCATGGTGTTCATTCTAGGATGCCCACACGGAAAAATAAACAACGTCCAGAGGTATAATTGATTCATCGATCGGAATTATCCTCATGGAGCTAATGACTGGGCCATGAGGTCAACTCCTGAGTAACATCTATAAAATATGAGACCGTGGGAATGTTCTGCCTAGGACGGAGTAGGGTGAGAAAGAAACTGCCGGAAAAAGCAAAGATTGAAATGCTACCGGAGCACCGCCGGATATGAATCATGGTGAGCTTAGAGGAGTCGACATTTTCGAGAGAACCAATTTTAGTGAGAATAGAAGGTGCTCGTGGCCCATGAATATCACATTTCTTTTCTCGCTCAAAAGTGATTGGTTATTACGGACGCATCTACCATGGTGATTTCGAAAGTGGCAGAAAGATAAGTGTGAAATAAATCTGAACGTGGTCAATAAGCTTATAAGATATTTTGGCCAGTTGGCTTTCTATCTTTGTAGTGTTAACGTGTTCGGTTTTTCTGGAGTAATCGCACACATTTTCAGATCAATTAATTTTCAATACTTTCCATTGGTACAAAGAGAAATGCAGAATTAAAAAAATAGCGTAATAAAAGACAAAGAACACGGCTGGTCACAAAAAACTTGCCGAAAATCGCAAGGTTGGGAAAAAACAAATTTTGAACCGTCCATTCCAGAAATATAACAAAATTATGAAAACTAGGTATCATCCCTCAGTGCTATTCAAAATTTAGAGCGATATAAAAGATATTTACCCTAAAGTATGCCGTTTTCAATGGCTTTTAAAATCTGGTACCTTTCATGCGTTTAAAATATTTTTATCTTCCAATGTAGACACATGAAATGTGAGTAAAATCATGAGTGAATGTTCCTCTCTCCTTCCCATTACTACAGAGTAGCATTACTACAGTTCGGCTTTGTTTTCAGATAACCTTTTGGGTTTCATTGCATACTTTGTTTCCAATTTCATTGATTTATTACGATGTTAGAATAATGACAAATACCTTGTTTTGCACTGCTAATTTGCTTGATTCTCCTTTTGTCAACAAAAAAATAGTATTGATTATCTGAAAGTAGTAACATTGTATTTTTACAGTTTTTTGACTCTCGGACTATAAAGCATGAATGGAAATGCTAATTTATGATAAAATAATTAATGTGTGAAGTATTAAACAACGCTTTGAAGAATTTAACGTCGGTTTAGACGTGATAAAACATGAGGGAAAGGCTGACATTATCGTAAATTTTTTCGTGGGTAGTTAGCCAATCAGCCAAGGGGTTGCAGTCATTGCTGAGCTCGCTAGAGAGCCGATGTGATAGGTATAAAATAAGCATTAAATAAGATAAGCATTAAATTCGGAGGGCATAATTGAGCAAGTAGAACATTGTAGTTATTTAGGCAGTGTTTTGCACGAAAGTGGGCATTATGGAAAGGATATAAGAAGAATCACATTAGGTAAGGATGATTTTATGAGGAGAGAACTGATAACGAGGACCTTAGGGAAGGATGTGAAGAAAAGACTTGTGAAGAGGTTAATATGGAGTATGCTTTTTTATGGCTCGGCCGTTGAGGCAAGATGAAAAGCGGAGGTTGGAGGCTTTTAAGATGTGGGTTTGTAGAAGGATGGAAAATGTGAAATGGATGGAAAGAAAAACGAACGTTTTTGGGAATGGTAGGGGAGGAGAGAGGGATGTTGGGATAAATACAAAGAAGGCAGGGAAAAGTGGATGCAGGGCGTGCTGGGTGGTGATGGATTGCTGAGGTTGATTGTTAGTATGATGGAGGGTAGAAAGTTGGGAAAGCGACGTGGAGGGAGGAAGAGATAAGGCATACGGAATTAAGGGTGGAAGAAAGTATACGGAAATGAAGAAGGGGTTTTTATAGAGGGCGTCCATCGGAAACTTACCTCAACCGGTAGATTACCATTTTTTTTTAAATAGCAGGTGCTGACACGCAACTGTAAGTCATTGATCAGCAAGCGGGAATGCGTGAGAATCTGGCGTCATGAAAACCTTCATATGCGATTATCTTTAATTATCTTATCTTATCGATTACCCTTCCGATTATCATGACAACACTTCGGTAAGTTTTACAGTTTCTTCTAATATAATTTAAAAAGCATATAAGTAGGAGACTTTTCCTTTTTTGAGATGGCATCTGAGTAAGAATTGCCACATTTCTAATTAGCCCATACTCTGCGCACAGCTGCGCGTTATAGCCCATATAAATTTGCATCACATTATACCAGGAAGTATCATGAAAACTGGATCGATAAGGGGTGACATATTTTGGTGACTAGGACTAGATGACACCTGAATCTTAATACTAGACCTAGACCAGGGATTTCCGAGAGCAATTGTACAGATCTCGCTCAAACACACTATCAGAAGAATCGTTGCCAAATCTAAAAAAAATTGACTAAATGGCATTCATGTCAAAATCACCACCGATTTTCTTTCTCTCACCATTTTAAATACTTATTATCTCGTGAACCACTCCACAAACTTTAACGAACAAATATTCTATAGAAAGCTCAAACAACACCTAGCTAGACTATATTTTCTAAATGTTAAAAATATAAGAAACACAGTTTACAAAATACTTTATAAAACACCAACTTGCTAGCGTGAAATTTTAAGTAAGATTTACGGATCTTCTTCAAATCTACGGATTTAAAAACGAAACTGCTGGTAATTTATCGAGTTTGTATTTTCACGTCCTCATTAATTTTCGGAAATTAATTTCTCGCCTCACGCTAAATACCAATTCCGCGATTCTGAGGCGCAAAGAGCAATTTGAGGTGTCACCTTTCAATAGTTTTTTTTTCGGAAGGCGTCTCAAGTCCCGGGAAAGCGAAGCAGTGTAGAATACCTATCAATATCGACTTGCCATGGCGTCGCTCCTCTCCGTCGCACGTGAGCACTGTTTCGCATACAAGGCGGACACAAATCAAACCGTAGTCGGCGATAATGACGCCGAAGTTGCTGAGAGGATCAAAAAGGTTACAGAGCGCGGGAAGGGGTCCCCCCCCTCCCACCCGTCTGCGAGAGTGCTTTTTTCCGGGAAGGAAGATTGAACGGTAGGTGGAGGGAGAGTGCCTCTTGTTTATCCGAGCGGGCGTTTTGCTCTTTGCACGGCCGGTGTTGTTTACTTTACCGAGGGGAATCCATTCTCAGATGATAAGGCTTCTTATTTTTAATCGCAGCTCATCCGTGAAAGCATGCCCGAACTGGAATGAGGATTATGGAATACAAACGCATAATATGGATGTGGTTTCATGCGTGTACTTTCGTCTGCCTGAAATAGTGAGGAGACAAGTGTTTCCGGAGCTTTGGGAATGTTGATGCAATTACGCAACGCTTTGGTAGGAAAGGCAGACGAAGCAAGACAAAAAGACGTAAATCCAACTATGTATATCCGATGTAAAACAATCTCTGTAGATAAAGGGCTTCTAATTTTCCATTATGTAATAGGCATGCTCTTGCTAATTCAATATTACGCCAAAGGAATCTCTCATCACAAAATAACGGCTTTCTTGGAAAGTACGATGACGCACATGCTACCATTTCCCCTATATTATTTTCTCATTAAGTTTTTCGGGGAAAATAACATCATTATCTTTTAAACAAAAAAGTGCTCTTTCAATCAATCCAAAAACATGCCTGAAATCATTTTAAAATAAAGATAAAATGAGAAAATTTCGTTCGAGACTTTTCAGAGAAAATCGTATAAAAAACAGGGATATCACAAGCGACACAGAGTTGATAAGCAAATACCTGGAGTTGCAAAGTGAAGCAAAAATGCCGTCAACGACCTCCGGAACCGCACATTGAAGTGCCGTGCAGTAAGTATATTTGAATGGATCGTAGTCGTGAATTTGAAAGAAATTATTCCACCTAACTTAAAACTGAACAGTAATCAAGGTAGTAATTAAGACTGCTCAAAATAAACGAAAGTTTTGAATTCGGACATTCACGCACGTGGCGTTAAGATAGGCACTCCCCCCCGACGACTGCAACTTGAAGAACCCTTTCGTTTTCCCCTTTAACCTCAGTGAATATGCTGGCGCAACACCCCTCTCAGCTGCTTTTTATACCTCTCCTCATGATGAGTAGATATTTTCCACCCTGATATATCACCGTTGAGGGAATTAATACGGATTACGAAACCATTCCCACAAATTTAAGCACTTCGGACTCGAAATGCTATGCGATTGAGCTGCACACAAAGAACTTGTGCCTGAGGAAAAAAATCTTTGTGCCCAGCTACTGTCCTCAAGCATCCCTCCAATTTCCTTCTGTCCTTCTCTCTGCTCCGTCTTTCCTTCTGTCCCCACTTCTGCACCTGTTAGAACGCCTACTTACGATAAAAGCCCTCCCCACTCATTGTTTCTAATACTTGAAAAAGCATAAATTGAACGCAACGCACGTAGAGGCCTGATTTTGGAATCATGATCGGCAATTCAATCCGATGATGGGTCGGCTGCAAGTCCTTCCTTCTTCCATGTACACGTCTGGGGCTCTCTTACTCCCCTGGCTATGGCATTTCCGTCTTACGTCCCTCGGCATTTGGCCTACATTTTCGTCAATAGGCCTTCCCTTCTTTTGTATTCCTGTCGAATCCATTATTGCTTCAAGGCGTGCCCAATGTGTCTTCTTCCTGCTCTTTGTTACCGTATAGTGCCGCACATTGCCCTTCCCTCTTCTGATACACACAAGTGCGTCCAATTTATTGAGATTTTAAGGGAAATGCAAACCAGCTTTTACCATTCGATTTTTAACTCTGGGCAAGCCATAAGATAATAGGCTAAATGAGAGAAATCCAAGCTAAGGAAATACAAATAATTTCTCGATTGAATGGTTACATAAAATTTACAATTTTAAATTAACTGAGATGAGTCCAAAGTACATCGGCAAAGAAATTAAAGTAATATCACAACAATAAGAAAATATGTCACTTAGTAAGCAACTGAATACATTCCATCAAAATTTGAAATCGGATAGGACACTAGTTAGTGTCTAGTATGTTGATGATGAGGCTAATATTCTCTTGGTTCAATTCTAACACGAAAATAAAATAAAATAATTATGGAGAAGTGTTAAGTAACTCAACTCGAGAACTTAACCATTCTTATTTTTAATTATCCAAAAATGAATTCATGCAAACGCTCGATAATTCCTAGTATTTCATAAAAAAAGGTTCGAAAGAAAATAAATAAAACATCAACCGAAAAGTGGCATCTGCCTTTAATAACTTCCAAGAAATTCAACGGCGACTACTATCCTTATTCATCTCTTGTCTTTTGGGTGATTTTTCTGCCTATTTGAAGATTGAGAAAGCACAGAAAAAACCTTAAAATGGAATACATTACAAAACATGAAATAAGCAAAATTTTCGCTTCGATCCAGTTTCTTTCACAAAAAATCTTATAGCAATATTCTGACCTCAAACCGTGTTTTCTATCATGAATCCATATTCATGACCTCATAACAGGTTGATTGTTTTATGTTCAGAACCAAAAACATTTCTAAATTAAAATAGGATTATTTGCGCACATTCTTCGATTTTTATTGATGCACAACGCATAGGCATTTCGAAATGATTAATTCCACATTAAATTTTTCCACGCACCGCACGTTTTTAAAGGTTTGCGACGTATCTTAATCCAAAGCGAAATCAAAAGCCATCTTATGACATACTTAAAAATTGAAATAGTTTAGTTTTAAAGCACATCGAACTATCCAGGTTATCACCTCCATTACCATCACGCTAATTAGATCAACAGACTTGGCCGTAAACCTTATTGAGATAAAGAATTCTAGGTAAAATAAACTTTGTATCCATTTCCACTGACAAGTTTATGTATGTAACAAACGCTATGTCAACACAAGAAGAAGGCGCAAGGAAACATCACTTCATCTTTGTAAGCAATGGAAGTTTAATCAGCGGCCAAGTAATCACATTTCATCACAAGCCAGCGGTAATTACATTTTATCGTAAATCATCGGCGACGATTTTCTGGGGCAAGGAGATGCGAATCAGATTGTCTAATGCCGACCGAGACGGTCCGTATCTATCCGAAACTGATTCCCAATTAGTATATAGTGATTTATATTCCACTCACATTTGAATTTTAGTGCATCAACCACTGAGCCGAATGCAGGTTCTTAAAACGGGGGTCCTAACCGTAAAGGTTATTTGCGTAAGCACTTACTGCGCTTCTTTCAACATTCGTCGATCAAAGGTGTCTACCCATTACACATTAAAGTTTCGGACATTCTCTTATAACTAGTATCGCGTGAACTTCCTCTCGTATGCCCTACAATATTTCCGTCTTCAGCTCTTCGCACCTTCGTACCCTAGGAGTTAAGTGGAAGAAGGGACTTTTATAGTTTCAATCTCGCCCCAATCAAGACAATTTATTATCATTACCTCTTCTTTCATGCCGCATAAAAAGTCCATTCCCTTCCTTCCTCTTCACCGGTTACTTAAAATTCTCCCTCCCATTATGATCTTTCACGTCCCAGCACCTCTCCATTTATCCTCAGTCAATGATTCTGCCTTCTCCAAAATACAACCAGCAACTTCCTCTTCTAACCCACTATATCCTCCCATTCTTTCAATATTAGCATTTCATGCGATCGAAATTTTAAAACGCGAAACACCGACAGCAAATATATCTCGGCAAGATGTCGTGATTAAAATAAAAAATAGATTTCGTTCTGTCCCCTTCTTTTTTTATTTCTGTGGGTACAACGCGTTTTAACGCTTGAGCGCCACCTTCGGGAAAATACTTTTTTTTTAATATTTTATCACCCGACGACAGGGCTAACGAAAAAAATAATTACGGTAGCCAGAGAAATGCTGAGTTTAGCCACTTGCTCGTCCGTTGTAACAAAGTTTGCAATTAAAGGGGCCAAATATCCGCACCAGAATCTTTTGTTAGGGAGCATACTTCCTTGGAATAGGCACATTCCTTTCGGTGACTCGGTAAATAAATAAATAAATTTATATTTCTAGGACCGTGTCCTGTGGAACATAGTACAAATGTGCAGAAAGAGTCTATAATACATAGCAATGAAGAGAATAACACATTGCAACCTTGCAAAAAAAATTAGGAGGTAAGGCACCATTGATCGAACTACCAGGAAGAGCAAAAAGAAGCAGATAAGAGAACTCAAGGTTGAAATGTCACCACGCTCACTGCGGCGGACTAACGCTCTTGACAGGAAGTAGGGATAACGCAGCCCCGACCGATTATGAAAAGGAAGTGAAGCATGAGAAAAATGCAGTGAGTGTTGCTGCACTTTTCTCCGGCATTCTGCTAAAAAAACGCTCATTCGCTTATCCTTGGACGCTTCACGTGAAGACAGAGAAAGCAGCAAGGTTTTGACCTGCAATTTAACCCCTTTCAATTAATTCAGCGCGGTGCGTGCCGGGCATGGCGAGCATCGTTCCCTCCTCGGTTCACGTGCTCAAGATTTCACCACACCCTGTTGCGTATTCCGCACCCATTCCCTTCCATGCGAAGACACATTCAAGCGCCACGGAGGTCCCATTAATAAATTTACGCGTAATGAGAGTGAAACTGGACTCTCGAAAAATAACTCCCTAACTCCGAATTTTTTAATCAATATGCCGCATCCTCCATCCATCCATCCATCCTCCATCCTCGTCTAATTATGTAGGAGGTGACTGATATTAATTGTGCCCTCGCCAAAACCGCGACCTCTTGTGCGGTGTTTTGCCCTCGCCGCCGTTGGTCAGTCGTGAACCAGAATACCTGAGTAGCTAAAGAATTTCCGCGCATCATAAGGTGGGCACTATTATTATTCGAGTCACTCACAGTCATTAGTTACAGAGGTCTCATTACCGTTAACTCAAACGATTTACACACGCTAAGCTAATCCAACTTTGAGTTACGACTCCCAACTGGGCATAAAACAAATGCTTTCAGGCAAATTAATTTTGTCTTCTCTTCCTTCGCTAAAATAAATGAAATGACTTGAAACTAATTAAAATGCATTAAATGGAAGTAGGTGAAGTTTCCTGAAGATTTTTCAATTATTACTCATTTTATTTTTTATCTCCATTTCCCTCAACGGCAACAAATAATATTAATTTCCTTCCATGGTACCAAAAAGCACTAGCTATGAAAAATTAATAAATACCAATCTTATTTGTCTCTCAGTTATTAACTAGTTAAAACGAGTAAAGTAAATTAAAACTAGTAAAAGTAATCAATGCTTCGGAAGAATTAGTTCTAAACCTATGAAACGCATTCCTAACCTTATCATTTCTAAACGTATCTCAGTAAAGATTGGTTTCTTTTTTCATTTATGAACCAAAAGAGGCAATTTTTTTGGATGACTAAACAATATCATCAAAAATACTAATTCCTATTCCGTTTTCACAGTCATTGCGTTTAAATATATAGATTTAAGTCGCAGTAGTATTCTATGCAGTACCTTATTTGGGAGTAGTTAGAGAAAAAAGGAATGCATTCGACGTTTTGTGGATACTTCCCCCAACGGATATATACTAAACCTTTCAAAAAAAGAAAATCCACGCTCACTATAAATCACCCGATCAGCCAGTTCAGGGTGGAACGGTGACAAGGTCATTGCATTATTCCCAGATGGGCCATGCATAGACATTACCTGACATACATTTCGAAGAAATCGGTTATTTCTTAGCTTTCCTAAGCTCTGAAACTAGTTTAAATTCAAATTCAACATCGAGAACTTCTTTGTAGCATCCTTAAAAATCTTATTTGGACGAGAATTAGTTTCGACGCTTAGGAAAGCATCACTCAAACAGTTCCAGGTGGCTAAGGAAAAGATATAACGTCGGCCATCACGAATTTGGAGCACAGTAATCATCCAAAGCCCACGATAATCAGGAAGGCGTTTCTCTCCAAGTTACCCCTAGCTATCCCTATTCAGCCTCTTGGTTCCTAACAACCCTACAAGGCTCGACTGCCCTCAACAGTGGCGCAACTTTTCCCAACAGCAGCTGCTGCAAGATTACTTCCTATTGAGTATGCAGAGTCTGCTACTTCTGCATATCTTTTTCATGGCTAAGGAAGGAGGTGTTAAAGTAAATTTTAAATATTGTTTGCTTGTGTGTTTCGACCCCATTCAGGTTCACCTAAGGACCGTCATATGTATATAATTTTTATTGTCTTGTGTCATGTTAATTATAATGACATATTTCATTTGCCATCTTAGGTTTTCCTGATGTTTCATCTCACAAAGAAACGTATACTAAAAGACTTTTCGCACTTTCCTCATAGTCAGTTCAGGAATAATTCTCAAACCTTCTATACACGGGATGGTGTTTAACGTAGCTTCCTAGCATTGCGTTTTAATTACTCTTAATTACCGGAAGTAGGCGTGAGAAAAATCACTTAATGTTTATTTACCTATAATTTTAAAGAGTATTTAATTCCAAGAAAAATACGCATATTCAAGTCCAAAGTTGATTAAAATGGAGCCAAGATACAAATGTGAAATTCCAGAACGCTTTCATTTCAAATGTTGGGAAAAGAAGCGGAAATGTATGTACTTAGACCAATAGGTTTTGTGCTATCCGTCAAGCCGGATGCGGCATTGAACGAGCAAATGAATGGATTCACGCATCCATGGATTCCGGAAGATAACAATCACCGACCTACTGGAGCCGAATAACGATGCTGTGAACTAAATAGCGGAAAAAACTTGAATTTTTGACAAAATATTTCGAATCGCCAGCACACAGCTGCAAAGGTAAACGTATTTGCTTGGATACAAAACTGATCCCATTTGAAACTAGGATGCAATGTAAATAATGAAATCCGTTTTCATGGCAATAAAATTCCAACAAAAAAAGCAGCATTGAACAATCTTGACTTTTGAGCCGAAGGGGAAGGTAAAATTCGATTTTCATCATTCATCATAATTATGAATCCGATATAATAAGAAAATCAGAACTGACTGAGAGAGTGAGAACGCTTAATGTCTGGGACTTGAGAAAAGGCATTTTTAATTAGACACTTATATGCAAACTGAAAAAACGCCAAATGAAAGAAATTTCTTATTTGCTTAGTTCTCGAAGGCCCATTAAGGACCGCATCATTTGCTGCAATGTATACATAAAACAATATAATACATTTAAGGCCAAGTTAAAAGCGATAATTACCTACGTCAAGAGGCTACATACTTGCTACTATATGCTGTTGACAACTGTCTAATCATTGTAGACTACATTCTATTAAGTTGTGAACTGCTACTAAGTAGCTATAGACAATAGGTACGTACATTTGGTATCAATTCACGGAACGCTGATTTTATTTTATTTTCCCTAATGGAAAGGGGATACAAAGATTTGGATCTTAATTCCACGAGAAGTCATGGAATATTAACATTTTTCAGCGGTTTTTAAAACTCATCTGTGAAAGACGAGAGTTCAATCAATTCCAAGAAATTCCAATCCGCGCACCCGGGCTAGTAATTTACATTCCGCTCGTCCCTAAGTCCCTAATCCCCTCCCTCACGTTTTCTCCACGCATGGGGATTTTATTCCTTGTAGATCGGCGGTCTCTGCGTTTGCCGACTCCAAATAGAATTTCCACAGGATTCAAATCCATCGCTCACTCTCGTATTCAACAGCGGTTTCCCACTCTTTTTTTTCTTTGTCCCGATCCCAGTCACGGAGAATGGATTTTCCCACGATTAGCTATTCCATCGCAGACATTTCCGCGGCCGGCATTGCTGATCCCATTGGCTTGGCAGAATCGGCATTTGTGCCGAACCCCATTCGAGGCGGGCTAGTTACCCACGTCGACCCTCATAGTATACCTCCACCGGTTTTTCCTCGCTAAGAATCGGTTAATTTCATTTTCGCCCACTGCCAGGTGCTTTTTGTCACGACACGCTGGAACGGGAAATTTGTTTAAGCGTCCGTGGACTCGACGGAAACTTTGTAATGGCTCCTAAAATCCACGTTGGTACACCCTCGCGGTGATGGTGAATGCCCGCAGACGTCACACAGGGTGTGCGACACAAATGTATTAGCATCGAAGAGTTCTTATAAAAAAAATTGATAATGGCGCTTGCATTTAGCAAGCGAGTCATAATAAATATGATACATAAAAAGTGGAC
>LYUA01001720.1:105845-120014 GCA_002093875.1 Calopteryx splendens | reverse complement strand
AGGTTAATTATTTATTATTTCAATTTTTATAAAGTGTTTTAAAATTTGTTCCATCCTTTTTGAAAACATAATTATCACCACCAATTTTCATCAAAATCTAGAGGTCACAGGTCAGCCTTGGCTCTAAGTAGCATGGTGTACATAGTGATGTAAGCTTAGCTAGAAAAGGACAAAATAATCTCCCAAAATATAGAAAATGACTTAATATTTCCTGTTTGATTTTGAACCAATTTTTGTATTGATCAAAAGAATTCTACAATTCATAATCAATATGATGTATCTTGGTGTTTAAGTAAACCCATTCATGTAACTGGGAATATTTTTCTATTTTTATTATTTTTTTAATTAGGCATGGCGAAGAGCTTGAAATAATTCTTCATAGGTTTCACAGTACTAAAATAGTGGACATAAAAATGAATTGTACATATTTCAAACAATTTACCCCAGGTTTCTGTGAAGTTCAGTGATCTTTAACCTACTTTATAGAATGACTATTATTCAATGTATGCCCAGTCTATTTGGGTATAATTATGGGCATTATTCATAAAAAAGTCGATGATTATAAAAGGTCTGATGATTATTTATTTTCTGTTACAGGGAGATCTCCACTTCATCTTGCTGTTTATACTCATAAAAGAGGTTCAAACTATGTGCTTTGCGATGAAATAGTGAAAGTCTTGCTTAAGAATGGAGCAGATGTGCTCAAAAAGGTAAATAATTATCAGTAGGGAGGAATAGAGTTTAGATAATGAAATACTAACTACACCTATGTATCAAACTTCATATCACATGTTTACAAAATACACTTTCTCTTCCTTTGTGATATTTAAGTGTAGAACATAAACAAGATTGTCACATAAATTAAACTACCAATAATAGGATTTATTCAAGGAGAAAAAAGGGATTCCGTTTAATTGTTTCTCTATTAAAACTTATAGGATACAAAGCAGGGATCTACCCCTCTCCATTATGCTGTGGCTACAGACAAAGCTGACCCAAATCTCATTAAGACTTTGTGCAACTCTACGAAAAATAAATATGAACTATTGAATGCTCTGAACTACAAAGGTAACACACCTCTCCATGTGGCAATGGCTTGTGGTAGCAGCATTGATCCAAAAACTCATAATTGCATCGTGGAATGTTTGATGGGATCTGGAGCTTCACGGGCTATCCGTAACCAAAATGGAAAAGCTCCTTTGGAACTAGCACCAGACCTGCACAAAGCAGTAAGTATTCAAATTTAACAATGCTGTTAATTTCAGTCTGAAAGAAATTAGTCAGAATTTACATGTGTGTGTGTGTGTGTGTGTGTATATATATAGTGTGTATATGTGTGTGTATATATATACACACACATCAAGACCTCAAATACTTTGAGGCCTTGATTAATTTGTGTGATGCTGTTCTCTGTCATAGGAATGCACAGGGTCCTAGCACTGGGGGCACTTGACTTCATGCAAGAGAAGAAAGTATGTAGATGGTTTGATTTTCAAGTTTTGTGAGGATTGTGACTTTTCATGTAAAACTTGGTGCTACCTACTAGGTTTTTTGAATCTATAATACATATTTCTATTTATCAGCTAAGAGAAGTACACTCAAAAGAAACTAATACTTGGACATACATTACTTTTCTGGTGATGGATAGTAGGGCATATAGATTAATAAACCTGCATGATTAACCATTTACAATAAAACCCCATAGTTTCATAATTAAAAGAACAAAAAAGTAGACTTTGAAATATGCTAGTTTGAAATAAAATAACTTTAAAATATGTAGATCTAACAATTCCACATTTGAATAGTAATTAAAATCCACTATAATAAAAATCAAATTTAACTGGAAAGTTTGTAATTAAATTTTTTACATAATGTTTAAGAAGGAAACAATTTCAGCCATGAGCATAATAATATGGTTTCACTGTATATGCTTAATAATCCCTGGAAAATATTATATTTTTGTAGGCAAAACTATATCAAATCCATCTCTTCACCTTCTTAATAGATGAACTTAAAAGCATAAACTGAAACATTTAGAATATGGTGGTGTAAGGGCTGACTGAAAATCCTTAGTTAAAAATCAGTTGATGCCTCTGGACTCCATCAGCTAAGCCCAGTCTACATGATATTTTTTCTGTATAACAAATTTATGACAGAGATCTTATGGAAATGGTATCTTTAATAAATACTTTCACATATACTTGAACTTAGTGCAAGCCAATTTATTCCTCAACTACAAACCAAACTCCAGGTCAATGAGCACTGTTTGTTTTAGCATTGTTGTATTACTGTGACCATTGGCAAATGCAATATAAACTTAGAATTTCAATCAGTCAGCTTAAATAAATGTTGAAATATAAAATCCTAACAAATAATCTGGAATTTTTAGGATGATGAACCAACTTAAATTCAAGATGATAAATGAAGTAAATAAACAACAGATCGAAGAAGGAAAACTGAAACAACTCGAACAAGCTATTTTCAAACAAACATGGAAGAAAAATACAGGAAGAGAAGAGGAAAGGTGACAAGATACTAACAGTGGCTTGACTAATAATTGACCATCATAAGCTCTAATGGAAGCTGTAACTAAGTAGTAAGAAACCAATCAAGAGGTAGCCCTAAATTATGGAGAGAGTAGTGGAATCAATGAAAGATGGAAGATTCAGTAATTACTGGAAGAATAACTCATGTGAGTAAGTGCAAAGTGATCTCCTCCAGTGGATAATTTTTTTTAAATTTCGAGAAATTACTTGAAGGAGAATAAAGAAGCATACAGTGCAATGCAGGGTGAGAGGTGATATTCTAATTGAAGATGAAGATAAAGTGACAATGTGGAAAGAGAAGGAACAGCTTTACACTGAAAAAGAACTTGAGAAAATATAGTTGAAGAGGAATACACTGCTGATAAATATTCATAAGGAAACACTATACTGAGAGCATAATTAGAATAATTAAAGATGAGAGCTAAAAAGCCCTTAGCTCATGCTACTCAACTACGGCACAAGCTACTGATCTTGCTCAACAGTTTTGACTTCTATGCTACAAGATTTAAATTACCCCAAATCACAGTCAAACTCAACATGAATAAAAAAGAGCAAACCTTAATTTTTTTGAACTCTCATAAGAAAAAATACATTCATTTAAAGATATACCGTAGTACTTTTACATTGGTGTCATGGGAAAGTAAAATGGCAAGCATAAGACTTTTTTTAAGTATCAATTAAACAAATAAATTGATTATATAATCGATATAAGAAATAATATCGATTAAACAGTATGCATGCACTTTATACCCTTTAAAAAATAATCTGGAAGAGGTGTAAATAATTGTTTTGAATTAATAATTAAAAAGTCGAAAATCAAAAATTTTAGAAACATACTTGACTAGCCAATGGCAGCTCTCTGATCTGCAAGCTATAGTCCTTTGCTCCAATCTGATGGCTCAGTCAGAACTTAGCCTACACCATTTATTTCTGTCCTTCAAGATACTTAAGTGAATTGGTGGTATTAATTTGTTTCCTGTGACATTTTCTCAAATAAAGTCCTGTAATAGGTAATAAATTAACTTAAGAAATTCAGTTTTAGGCAAGTCATTTCACATAGACAGCAATTAAGATTATATTTGTACTCTTCAGATAGTCCCGATAAGTTGAATTCATATAATCAGCATACACCACGATATACATATGTATCTAAACACTTGATAAATTTAGTTGGATGTTATTGCCTTATGAAGTTGTGCAGATGGCACTCAAATCTATAAATTTGAATTCTTACTGTATGTGCATGTTTGTGACCACATCACAAAAAATTGTGATAAACTGGAATATTTACTACTGTGGGTATAAGCATGTAAAAGATTCAGTCTGGCTTTGTTTTTTTTCCATATTTAACAACTAGTGTGATGATGCTCAGAGGCTTGAAAACAAGAACTTGAAAAAATGACTTTTATCATGGGAAATAAAAAGAACCATAAAAAAAGCTACACCACTGTTTTTTTTACCAAAGATACAAAGCTGAAATAATTTTGCTAATTTCAGTTGGTTCATGTAAGTTTCTTGCATAACCTTCCTGAAATATTTACCTATGTAGGTACTTGGTAAAAATTGAATTCCAGCATTTGTGGCTCTCTCTCTATCAAGGTCCTGGCACAATTGCTTAACTCAAGAAATTACATTATATACAAACATTTTATGACAAACAGGCAGCACTCAGGATTATTTATCAATAGATTTTTATAATCAGTCATATTTTATTCTAATCAACTTATACAATGATACAACTATGTAATCATGAGTGCTTTTTACAACCTATCTACCTAATAAAATGTAACAAATGAGATTACACTGCATGGCACGGTTTTCAATTCATTGTATTGGTCAATATTTGTGCACGGCCAGAAGTAATAACTGTCAGTAAGTGACCAGTTCCCAGACAGTATTTTACAATTACTTGGGACATGCTCCCAAGGCAAGAATATACCAGGAACAATAAACAGTATAATCAGTTGGACAATTCATAGAAGGTTTAAGAACTAAGAGTTTAAAATCCTTGGCTTAACTCTCCTAGTATGGACCTAACTGGCTTCTCACCGAGTACGGACCTGGGTCTTTGATGACCCAGACGTTTACAATCAAAATTCTAGAAACAATATTTACTACCCATGGAATATTGAAGAAGGACAATAATTTATCCCAAAAATAGTATAAACATATTTTAATATTCCAGCAATCAAATAATGAAATTATAAAAGAAATTAAATATTATTGAAATTGTTTAATTAATTAAATAAATTAAAATTCTCTAGGAATACGTGAAGTATCAATTACTGCACTGTGATACTGAAAGAAATGTTTACTGAATTATTTTCGAAAATGATTTCTCAGGTCTCTGGAGACCCTAGGTCTGTACTCCGAGTGTTAAAGATGCTAGTTTGAAGACTTATCTGCCATCAATAACAAAATTTTAAAAAATAGCAGTTACCATTAACATAATTTCCCTTTTTGTTGCATATTTTGTTTTTTGTTCAATTCTTTTTTATCGAAATTTATACCGTTAAAGCCCTAAAAGTGTATTAATAAAATATTCATGTTGTACAACAGAAATTAAATACATTTTATCACAAGGCATTGCATTAAGAAATAAGTTATGTATAATCCGGGCAAATATGTAAAATAATAAAGGTAAATCAATTGATGAATGGCTTAGTTGTTATTTTCATTAAATGAGTGGTTAAAATTTATTAATGAAAATATATTTAAATTTATTGACTATTCATTCATTTTTCTTTATGATAACATTTTTCAGGGTACTTTTCGGTGTCTGTAGTTGAATGACTTAACATCTACACCAAATAACTGGGCCACTTCAATAACCTTGGTAAATTATATCTTGCTTGACTAACTATTAAAAATCGCCTGGCAAGATAACTAATAATAATAATATGCTTCTTAAAAACCCTGAGGACTGATCAATAACAGTAATAAATAATGTTTCTTGGAGTTCTTTAAGGTCTAATAAACAATATACTAACATATTAAGAGCTTATGAACATTTTTTTATTTATTCATCTTTATCTTACACTGCCAATAAGGAAAATAATGTACAGATAGATCCAACAGCAAATGGATAAAATCATAGTGTAATAATATTTCTTTAGTCTACAGTAGAATAGGAGCAATAACAAAATGGGAATGATGTACACATATAATTTCAGTGAATATAAGAAACATGTTTGTGTAGTCATTCATACATCAACACTTAATTCATGATATTTCATTTAATTTTCTAATAATCATGGTAATATATTTTTTGTAATTATATACATACAATTACTATGGCTACAAAAGTTTAAAAAATCAAATCACTGCATAATTATGGAATTCTCTCAACCAAAATACCATTGCGAAAAAGAAATTTCCTCAGCTAAATCTTATGACTTCAGTTAAAAATGTGCATATAATTGTGTATCCCCAGACGTGATTGAACCATTGGCACTCAAAGTATACTACAGAAAAAAAGATTTAATATTTTTGACTGTGGTACACCAATTTTTGTTATTGTTATGGCATTATATATTTGTATGCACAACACTACACTTCTAGGTTGAAACAGTGGGAGGAAATTCTCACATGGAAGAAACCTTGTAATCGAACAAAATATATGCTTTCTGTTTGAAATCACTTGCTTTAGAATTATGTATTTAGCTAGCAAATAATATGCAAGTACTCAGGGTAGATTTGTTAAAGTCTAATGAATCTTCAAGGGTGGGTATTTTACTTCATAGATATATGACTAATTTAATACCTTGAATAAAATTATTTAAAACGGAAACATATTATAGTGTACCATTAATAAAGCTATATTTATTCAAACAATTTTGGTGAGGATTTGCAATTGATCTTGATTAAAATATTAGTTACATAGGTATTTGGGAAGAATTCTATAGATTTCTCATGTAATTTATTTTAATTATCCTAAGAAAATTAACCTAACTTTATTCAAAGTTAAATACCAAATTAGAAGAAATCTGATAAATACAAACTTTAAACTTTGATGTTCAAAAGAAGTTTGAACTACCCCTAGTTCTCTATACTGGATTAAAGACCAGAGTTGGATTTTTAAAATCTATACATTACCTGAAATATGTGAATCTAGATTTTCTTTTAACCACATTAAATATCAAAACATAAGCAAATGTCAAAATTTTTACTTGACAATGTTTGTTGCCTAGAAATAAGATGATTTCCAATTTTTAATTCATATTTATTGAACTGCTATTTATGCTATTTGTTGCATAAGGTAACTAATACACGTACAACCTAAAATGTTTAAATGATACCTTAAATGTGTTCCCATATCTGCTGCAGCAAAGTAATTCATTTCCAATAATTAGCAGAATAGGCTGTCAATATATTTACTAAAATCAAGTTTGATAATTTGTACGTTCAAGTAAATTTTTCCAAGACAGATTATTCTTTAAATTTTTCACCAGTCCACACAATTCATTCCATAGAGTATTAGAACATTTTTTTCTGTTTGGCATTGAACTTTAGAATACCGTATATAATTTGACTTTTTCAAACCAAATTCTTGGGCAAAAATTGGGGTCGAACTATACATGAGTATATACAGTAATTATTTCTATTCTATTTTAACATCTTGTACCGGACTTTATAGGCTCAGCACTCAGCCTGACTCATTTAAAACTGGTACTCATTTATTATTCTAAACCACAACAGAGAGTTTCTTCCACCTTAATTTCTACCCAAGACATGTCTCTAGACACAGATTACTTATTACATTATTGTGCTTAATGCAAAAGGTCTTGCCTCATGGAAAAGCAATCTTTACTTGCTCTATGAAGCATTCCATTATTGTTTTTTTAAAGTTATAATTAGGGGGATTGTAATTTGGGAGGATGAGATTTAAGAGCCACTAGATTGAATATCCTTTCAATAGTTCTTTAAAAAATTACTAATGTTAAAATAATGTTCTGTCAATTCATGAAGTTTGTTACTCTATCCCACCTTACATCACCATCATCCAGCACTCAGACTCCCTTAATAACCATGACATGGCCAACAGAACAAGCTTTTGACCCATGTTCAATGAATTTACTGTGATGTTTTGACATGTTCTTCCACGCTAGGAGTCTTTTGATTTATTAATATCAATGGTGACTAACTGAAACAATAACAAAAGAGCAATTTTTCCTGAAAACTGAGAAATATACCTAGCTAAATTTCACATCAGCATGAATGCATGACATAAATGATGAACATGAATGCATGCTATAATAAACTTCTAAAACAATTAACTTAAGTAAATAATAATTTAATATAATAGTGTAAAATGGTTAAATGTAAGAGAGGACCTTATGGCCCTAATTTCACCTTTATATAAGCATCATTTTTTATTATTATTGACTATTCACACCACTACAAGAAGAGCATTTAAATGGAAGATGAGGTTCAGTTATACTATTTTAATGGCATATTCTGACTCCAATGCACTAACTGAAACACTCTACACCTTGTTTCACCTGAATGAAAAATCATCTAGCAATTATTTTAAGCTTTACTTCCAATCCATCTGGAGTTAAGGATTGGTATGAAAGTGGTTTTGAGGGAAAACGGAGTAAAAGAATAACAGGTGTTACGGTGAGGATGTGCAAAATGGTATACACCTATCAAACATCTCCATTTGAAGTACCCTTTTCATCTTGTGTCCCCTTGGAAACCCCTGCCACACCTATCCTCAAAAGGGTTACCAGGTAATACCTTCCTAAGGTGAAACTGGGTGCTGTGTGCCACAGTAAAAAGGTTATAAGAAATACGAAGGTCCTTACTATAATGGACATCAACAACTTCCACATGAATCCATGAACCTACTAAGTTCATGGATTCATGTGGAACATGTAATCATAGAATTTACTGAACCTAGGAAGATGATGGAATTAACAGTCTACCTGAAAATCTGTCAAATGATATGATTTCATATGATTACTATAATTCATTTCAAACTTGAACATCTTGGTATGCATGGAATTTAAATTTCAGACCAAACTAAATGTTACCTATCTCAGAGATCTTTAGGACATTTATATTTTCATTTTTTTCGAAATAGTTCCATCTTCCTTCATTAGAAATTGATATTTTAAGGTTCAATCATTTATTTTTTATTCTATACTATACAACTGAGATAAATTTTTCTACAACAAAGAAAAAAAAATCAAAGCAGGCAAACAGCAATAAAGTATACAATGCTTGAAATTTTCTTTTAAAATTAATCCAGCCTAACTAAAAGCTCATTTCTCAAAATTTTTCTTAATGACTCATTTTCTTGGAATTGGATAAAATTTTATTAATTTAACTTATATTGATTGTTACATTTTGACTAAAAATAAGGAATAAATAAATAAATCAGAACTCATGTACCTACTCTTACTGATTAAATCTGTACATACAAGGTAATTAGAGGAATGTGTACAATATAATTTCTGTGGAAAACAGATTGTAATTATGTGTTTTTGTTTCTTTAACAGGAAATAAAGAAAATATTGGACAAATACAATGTAAGATGAGCGAACTCATTCTGCAGACATCCCTACTGATTTTTTGAGCTCTTACTCTTCCTACGTCATGTGTACATTGATAAGTATAGTTATGTTTCATGTAATGGCCATCCTTCATTAGTAAGCGGGCCTAGCTGATGGAGACACCTTATGGTTATACTCACGAAACTGTCAATTTGTAAAATAAAATTTCATATAGGTGATAGAAGATGCTAACATTCTATTCCTTTAATAAGCCAAAAATAATGGATGGAGCTCCATGCATTAATGGTACCTACAAGTATTTTTGAATAATTAAATGCATGGGTTCCAATAAAAAAATTATGTAAAGTCAATCATGGTTCATTGTTATTTTTGCTTAAAATATAATTATTTTTGCAAAAAAACAACTGAATTTTAATGTAAAAAATAATTACCTAAAATTATGTTTGTACATAAATCACACACTTTTTAGTTTTAGTATTAGTTTAATAATACAAAAAATTAAAAGAAATATTTTTATCAACCTATGCAGATGTTAACGTGTGAAATCAAGAAGTAACAACAAATTAGATTCATTCTGAGCAATCTAATATTATGTTTTAAGCAACACGATTCTTTTACAAACATTTGAGAAAGAATACCATATATTTTTAACATCGTTTTTTTTAGATATTTGAGGCATTGAAGTAAAAAAAAGTGCTGAAATTAAATGTTTCAATTGAGAAGTCTTGTAATGGATTAACTACGCAGAACAGAAACCCTATCGTTTGCCCAGTGAACGTTACTTTTTTCAGAGATACAACTGCTTTGCTTAAGCATGACAGAAAATCAGAACTACTTTGGCAGTGGGCTATTACCAAACATTATTGGGAAATATTAAGGGCAAAGTTTAACATGTCATGACCAATACAATTACATACTGTCCGGTTTGTATCTGCACAGATCAGAATGTGACACAACCCAAATGTGCTTAATTTGTTTCCTCATGTTAGAACATGTTTGTGATAGAAAAATATATCTACCTACTCTCATCTACATGCCTATATATGGCACAGCATGCCCTCTTTAAATGTTTCTATGTATAATGCTTGTCACACTGTGTATCTTAATTTTATTTGGTGTCAAGGTCACAAGAAATTTTCATGTTGGTCATTTGCTTTAAAATGTGTTAAAAATATTTAATGTTTTAATGTTTGTAAGATTCAAGGTGTTGACAGGGAATCATTAATTCATAATATGCCATAAATATATGAATTATTCCTGTGAAGGCATTTCTGATTCCAGTCTTTGTGGTGTAAAGGTCGTCACTACTTATAATAAACATATTGGCACAATTGTGCAATATATAATGTTAATTTCAATGTGATGGATTAATTTATTTTTACCACAATATATGAATTCAGTAAGAAAATCACCAGAAGAAGGCATATTCCTTGGATATTTTTCATCGACAAATCATTATTTCAAAATTTTAAAAATGAAATTTTTGTACCTAATCAATGTTATGCACTCCAGCCATTGTCTCAAAAGAAAACTGTAACCAAACTAAAAATGGAATGCTGTTAAAATATTTCACTAAATAAAACTCTTTGCACATAAATTTTCTTTCTTTTGGACACTGCATTAATCACCTTCATGGTAGCCAGCTCGAAAGTGGACTTTGATAGGTGGGCCAACTGCTCACTTTGCACTTAGCCCAATGGAGTGCGAAATACACTCATGCACGCAAGGGTGCGGGCCTCCTTTCCTGGGCCTCCTGAAGTTTCTCACAAAGTTCAAGTAGCAAGAAAACAACTTGGCTTGATCTTAGCTGGGGACATCCTTAGCCCTAGCACAGATTTGATTCTGGAAGTCTCCAGCGACTAGCCACACTGCACCACTATATAACAAAACATTAATTTAGTTTGATAACTAACACATTGCAAGGTGTGAGACAAGTCCACTAAATGACTACGAAAGTCCATATCAATTGACAAGATTAAAACATGAAAAGCTTTACTTTGCCCAGATGATGGACAAAATATGGACTCAAACAGGAGAGAGAGTGAGACCACATCAGAAGTGTGTGCATTTTGTGCTAATTAAGATATACTACATGTCTCTAGGCATCGACCATATTCATCCCCATATAAAAATCAATTTCATCGCAAACTTTTGATTGGTATGGCATTATTAGCGGTTAAGTAGAAGAAGGGCCTATTACAGTCTCAATTTCGAACAAATAAAGAAAACTTATCATTATTTATATTATTAATTTATTTTTTTACATTTTTTAAGCTTCATTTAAAGATTAAAATGAAAAAAAATTAGAATTTAAACTTTGTTGAGAACTGTGCTGATTATGGTGAAGCTAGCAGTATCCACCTCTTAAATTGTCGGTGATTTGTCTTTAATTAGTCTGTATTTAAATTTTCCTCCAAATTCATACACACACTTGGTGATGCTGGCTTCTAAAATTGGTACCACCCATTGGTATTGGCACCACACTGCATTTTATCTACACTTTCAGACCCATCATTATATGAATTTGTGGTACCATACTGAGTCATTACTTTCTCCATCAAGACTGATAGCAGATGGAGATTCACGATCAAGATAGTGGCGAAGCAAATAAAAGAGAATAAAAGTTCCAATCAGCTGGCCAGGTTAGTTGGGAGCGTAACATGCCAGACAGATAATCTAAAAGTTGCAGGTAGGAGTTTTGCCTCAGCCATGGCTGTTCTGTCAATGCCAGTTCAACCTGGATCCACAACCCCGATTAGTGGTACCAAACTGAGTGATTATTTTGTCCATCAAGACTGATAGCAAGAAGACGTGTGAGCTATTGTCTGTGAATGCAAAATTGGTAAATTCCTATAGCTAATAAAAAGAAGTTATAAGGCTATATAACATTACTTCGGTCAGCCGGTGACCAACAACAGGGAGAGTAGAGAGCTTGACAGCGAGACGACATCAGGACAGAGGTTTACTCAGTGATTTAACATTAATAAAACAGACAGACAACTTCAAACTCGATGCCATCAAAAGCATACACATACACATGCGCCAAGAAAATATTATTAACAATGACCCAGACATCATAAACAGCACACTTACAATTGGTTAAAGATTTTAAACACACCAAGATTCGAAATACACCAACAGGCATTTCTAACAATGCACCCCCCCCTCTTCAACATCTCCGTCCACCTTCCCCCACATTGTTACACCTCCCCTCCCCCTCTTCCCCACCAACTTGATTACTCACTTGACATAGAACAATACTATGGTACTGACATCTTCTCACTGTCAAGCTCTCCACTCTCCCTGCTGATGGTGACTGGCTGACCGAAATAACATTATAGGAACCTTAAAACTTCTTTTAATTGGCTATAGGAATTTACCAATTTTGCAAGACTGATAGCAGATGGAACTTCAAGATTCAGGTAGTGGTATAGCAAAAAATTAGAAAGAATAAAAGTTCCACTCAGCCGGCCAGGTTAGTTGGGATGGTAACATGCCAGACTGATAATCTAAAAGTTGCCGGTATGAGTGTTGTCTCAGTCATGGGTTTTCTGTCAATCACAGTTCGACCCCTGAGAAACCTGATTACAACCCAAGAGTGTCTTATCAAGATACCCCATTGGACCATATGGACCACCAGAAGCAACCAGAGAGCAAAAAAAATATGAATATTTAATTCTGGATCACTTAAGCTAAATACATTTTAAATCATCATTGCCATGTCCTCAGATATTTTGAAAATCCATTTATTATTTAGTGATCTACTGGTTATATACTCCATATAAACCATATATACTCCATATAATCCATATATACTCCATATAATCCATATATACTCCATATAATCTTCACCAGAGTTTTCTTTAGATCCTTGCCTAATGTCTTCATCATTAGCTCTCGGCATTCAATAGTATTAATACTATCCTCATAGTGCCTTATTTATGGCAATTAATGAAGGGAAGTATGGGAATAAATAAAGAAAATGATGTGAAGGGATAAAAATAAATCTAGTGTAAGCATCATAATTCCTAAGCAATGGAAGGCCATTCCGAAGAGAGTTGAATACAAAATGATGGTTTATCATGGTACATAAGAATTAAATACCTCACCAAGAGTGCTGTTTTATAAAAATCACTCTCTGGCTAATTCCCTTACACATTTCTCCAAAAGACAGGAAAATTTGGCCATTCAATACTAACAAGTAAGTATTGATCACTGAACCTATTCTTAAGAGTGGATGAGAAGAATTCATGAGATCATCACATCCAGAATGGAGATACAGTTTACAATGTTCTAACATGAAATTCTCCTCCATTGTATAAAATACTTTTCTCCTAATTTAACTATCATCATTACAAAAGAAAATGATTAGTTGCCTGCATGACTGATAACACTATAGTGCTAGTTTTTACAAGAAAGGGTGACTAAAGATTATAATGAGACAGATCATACTTATACAACTTGTAGCATGCAAATGATTTAGCAATAAATTTGGTTAGAGAACCATTTCTGGTTCTTAGATGGTACATGGATGGCATTTAGGAGAATGAATATGGAATTAAGTAGGATGGACCATTTCCCTTGGTTGACAAACACACATTAAGGCTAATGAACAATGAATACAACAAAGCTATTTTCAGTTAAAGTAATGTTTTGCAGTAAAATAATAAAAATAATTAATTTTATACTTTCATTTCAGACTCTAATGATGAATTATGCCATCATATGTGGCACATATTTCTTTCATTGCAAAATATAGCTCATTTAATTATATATGCTATTTCAAGAGGAGATGAGGAAGCAAACTGCGATTAACCAAATGGCAAACTTCTGTAACCATTTGAAAACAAGAAGTGACTGGATGTAGAGAGACATTCAATTCATTCACTGTGTGAATTGAAGCACGCATTGGTGCATTTAAATTGTTAAATAATGAAAACATAAGACCTTGCCCAGTTAACAGCCAGTGTTAAAATATCTGAATCAAAGGCAGTAATTCAACCTTCTTCCATTGTTTAAGTGTAAGGTGCAGCAATGTCAACAACAGATGTTTTAATATATTGGTTATACCTTGGTTAATTTCATTGCCGAAGAACTTTATGTAT
>LYUA01001720.1:91049-101867 GCA_002093875.1 Calopteryx splendens | reverse complement strand
CTACTTTTAACACTACTTCTTCTTTGGTGAATCTGTCCTCAGACAGGTTTCATTTGTATTGCTCCCTCCATGTTGTTAAATTGTACTACTTGCTAACCATGGAAAATCCTTTTAACACTAGGGGAAATAAATTTTGTTGTTAAGGAATAGACATCGAAATAGTGCATTCGAATGCAAATGCACTAGCGGTACCCTATGTTGATTCGAAAGGAATTTTTAGTGCATAAGGCAGTCAGACTATGTCTTGACATCCACTTATAGGTATTATATTCCTATAGCTCCAGCTAACATAGAGACTTCTCAGATCGTTGGCTATTGGCAGCGATTTGATTATACTCTGTAGACCTTCAAGACAAAGTCAGCGAGTCACTATGCGATTCAATGTTTCTCTCGCGTTGCGCCGAGCGTCTTCAAAAGCAAAGAGAGGAGACCCGCTACACTACACAGTGAAACGCTGAGCCATACGCGGCAACGTTCTAAAGCCACCTCAGCGTATCCTAGGCTATCTATCCTACGCCATTGCGCAAAAGTGAGATGAGAGCACACGTTTCTCATTAAAATATATTGTTTGCGGGAAAGTAGTGCTTACAACTACTGAGTTGCATAATTTGAGGATGCGACTGCAGAGGAGTTAGGTACCGTTGTGTTTTCAATTATTAATACCCTGCCTTACTGTATCAGTCATGACTGGCATGAGGGTGATACCGACCACAGGTATCAATCCGAAGGTCGGTTTGGTAGGTGATGGTACTAAATATTGTTGTTAAGGAATAGAAATAGTGCATTCGAATGCAAATGCACTAGCGGCACCCTATGTTGATTCGAAATGAATTTTTACCCATTACTAAGCTCAACGGTGTGTGAAATTCACGCATCTGGGTAGGGGGGGTGGGGCAGTTGCTTTCCCTGCTACGCCAGTGATTTCCCGGGATGAGCAGGTAAAATCACACACCTTGAGTGGAGCAGAGGTGTCACCGGTTAGTAGCTCAGCACTCTACCCACTGGACTACCACGCCCATTTGAGGGTGATAATAAATGAAAATATAAATTAGATATACGTCATATTTTTGTTGTGATTTTATCATCATTTCATTCTCAAAACTCATGAATTCTATAATTTGTTTCACGCAGCCCTGATTTAAATCCTCATATCGCCACTCCACTTATTTCTATATTTTGCTTTATCATGACTCATGACCAATATTTGAGTCATTTATCTCCACTAGGTACGTCTTAGGAAATCGTGACGTTGTGCAATAGTTTTCAGCAGGGGTTGGCACTGGAACCAGACACCAAGAAACACCCAATTTTTCTCCCCCAAGTATCGGTACCGATACCCCTTGGTACTGTTGCCGAGGTAGAATTGCTTTGGATTCGTACCTTAGGTTCTGGTATCGATATACCAGTACATAGAGTTCTAGCCTTAGATACAATTCCTGTTGTTTTTGATAATGTCAATTAACAGCAGGGGTTAGTACCTGTACCTATAAACACCTAGTAATCTTGCCCTAAGTACTGATAACGAAGTACTAGTACCTAGAGTTTGTACCTTAGGTACTGGTAGTCAATTATCGGAATCGAGGATTGGTAGTCTGGGTATTACTGGTACAGAGGGCACGGCACCGAGGATTGGTGCCCTAGGAACCAACCCCTGGTTTTCAGAGTCCGTCAAAAATCCGCCTTTGATCGGCTTAATACTCTTAATTATACGTAATATCGTAATGATCTCCGCAAGGGTAATCATTTCGATAAATAATCATCATCTTCCGTAATAATTACCTTTCACTTTTCTTTGAACAGCAGTCTCCAGCCAGCACCTCTGATAAATAATTATCGTAGAAGTGATACTCAAGTAAAAATGCTTGGCAGCCCAAAAAACAGGCGAGTTTCACTCAACCGTAGACATATGCGTCCTCCGAGTCGTTTTCATTCTTCCTGGGGCGACGTGAAGCATAGGTACGAAAGGAGCGCCACGAAACGGTGAGTCCTTTTTCAATTATATTTTCTCATGGGGAGTTGGTGGTACGCCGTTACTTGAAGTATTTCCCCTCGTGCATTAATTACTCTATGGATTTTAATTCGTCACCGAGAGGAGAGGTAAGCATTTTCGGTAGGGATGGACAAGGTTTCCTAACTTAATGTTATAGCTTGGCTGCCGTTTTTTATTTTAAATACTTCGTGTATCGTACGGTTTCAGGAAAAAGGTCAATTGAAAATTTCTATTCTCATAAACACTCAAACTGTGCACTTGCACTTTAAACGCCCCGCACATGAAATTAAAGAATGCTTTTACGGGAAGAATGAATGGCTTCCTAAGAGCAGTTTAAAAAAAAATATTCAAAAACTGTTTGTGCTTCTTGACACAACAATGCAACTGAAACCTTCTTTATTTCAGAGAATTCCATATTGGAAGGGGAGGGGGGACACTTCAGTGTGGGTATAATAATATCTCTCTTCATTAACAATCACAACCATAATTTAACAGGTGTGACAAATAACCTTATACCTTCAGACCACTTTTAAAAAGTGGTTAACCAGAGGAGCATTTTGGACTTGTTCGATGTATTATATTTTTATCTTGTACAATTTTGATTTTTCCTGCATAAGTTACTTTTTTGAAAGCCTTTGCGCCTTTAAAAGTATACACTTGTGTAATTTTTCCCCAGCAAAAACCAAATTCATATATTTTGTTTACCATGTTTTGCTGCATCTGTGTGCCTCGTAGAAAGTTGTCCCCTTGACAGTAAATTCAAAGTATCTTGAGCATGTGGAGACTGCCTTGTATTTGAAACTGCGTATTACATTATGCTCCTATGCCTCTGTAATTAGATATGTTAGTTCTTAATTTCTAAAAAAATTCCGTTATCTAGTCTTAAAATATCGGGTGGGGGGATCTATAGCCTATTCAGATCCCCCCTCCCCGTCCTGATTACACCACTGTATTCATTTCACTACTCACTTTAGGAGATATGCTTATGTGAATTACATGCATTCTAGCATTATAGTCACGTTGATTTAGTGGTGATTTAAGAAGAAATTAGTGCGGTTTATCGTTTAGATTTTGCTTTCGATGAGACGCATAAAATAAATACAGAGTTTTAAAAGAAGTATTTTTATTAATGACAAACAAGTGAGTTTCTTTTGTCAAAAATCACAATCACTCTTCGCTATGGTTTACTTCCAAAAAGAAATTCATCCATTCATTCAAATTAATTAGAGCTACCTTCTTTTTAAGTGGTGGGTTGGAATGGTGACAGGAATGTTGAATCGATACCCAAAAACATTAACATAGCAATCAGTAAAAATGTAAGCAACATCAAGTGAACATTTTTTGCGAAGCCAATTGAAAACCATCGTCGCCGTCTTTTCTTCTCCGTTCAGCGTCGAGATCACCTTTTTAAAGATGTGGCGCGAGACACCCATTATTTTCAGTGTTGTGGGAGAGAATCATTTATCACTATCTCGTGATTCCTTTGTTGAAGTCACACTCCTCGCTTTTCATACTTGGACCCTCCCTTTCCCGCGTCTCGCTGTTT
Organism: Calopteryx splendens; assembly: GCA_002093875.1. Taxonomy (NCBI): domain Eukaryota; kingdom Metazoa; phylum Arthropoda; class Insecta; order Odonata; family Calopterygidae; genus Calopteryx; species Calopteryx splendens. The sequence goes on along the minus strand of LYUA01001720.1, from coordinate 98,331 downwards.
CTAAATGCATGCTCAGGTGGCGGATTTGAAAACAACCAGTTGAGATCCTTCCGAACTTTCGTGAAATTACAAACTTTTGTTTTCCTCAGTCCTTGTCCGCGATTTTCTATCCCGGAGTGCGCAAATTACATGGGGAGAGAGGGGGGGGGCGATCGGGAGGCAGGGATTTGAAGTGTTTAATGAAAGGGAATTTTTTTATTAATTTTTTTAAATACGGGACGGTGTGAAGTTAGAGCGCACTTCTGGAAGGGAACGTTTTTCCATTTTTTTTTTCAAATTCATTTTTCATTTCAGAGAAGTGGTCGCCTTACTTGCCGTGAGTTTGGGACATACGTGCCTCCGTCGTATAGAGTGTCCGGGAGTGTTCGAGAATTACAAGAGAGATACACAGCTAAGTGCTAAGTCATTTGGGGGTAAATGTTTGTGGGGGAGAGGGGGAGGAGGACGGGTGCCTTCCGCTTAGGCTTTGGGTGCCTCTGCGGTCGCGGCAGCGGCGTCGGTGGCACCAGCCGCTGCTGGTTCCGTGAGCTCGGGGTACTCGAGCTTCACTCCCGCCTCGCAATCGAATTCAGGGCAGCACTCCGGGAAGGGGGCGGTCTTGTTGGTCTTCTCGCTCAGCTTGCACTTGGGATTGGGCTTGGGAAGGGGTCCGCAGTCCTCAACCATTTCCAAGAGCCTTCCGGAATCCTTGTCGGCGATGCAGGTGGAACGGCCGCAGAAGGGAGTGAGTTCCCAGGCCTTGCCGGGCTCGATGGTAGCGCAGCGGGTGGAAGCGAAGCAGAGTCCGGGGAAGTCTGCAAGGGAAGGCGAATTCAATTTAGGAAAAAAAGTGATGGCAGAATGGTTGAGAATCCCTAGGTCGAGTGAGCTAAAATTATACTCAAAAATTTAAACACTAAGAGAGAAATCGTTAACATGAATTAACGAATGCTAAAAACGAAAAACTTTTAAAAACGTTTTTCTCCTTGGAATTTGAAAAAAAAATTTGTTTACTAATGGGATATTTAATTTCTCCCGTGTTTACCGAGTAAATGGTAATTGAAACATAGGCTTCGTATATCGGGGGAAGATTGATCGCTGAATTAAAACGAGCGGCAGTAGGTCTTCCAAGACTAACACACCTATTCCGCAATAATTATGGATCGCGCTTGTTTCCCTAGATATCAATAAGAGGACACTTATGGAAGGTATTGAAATTGCGATTATCGAAATTAAAAGTTGATGCAGTGCATCGAATTAGTGATCAATATTCATGTCCATGATATTATGAGCGGATTAATAAAGAAACAACCTTTGCGAGTCTCCATTCTGATGAAATATATGTCCGTAGCACATGGAAATTTATCTATTGATTGCAACTTGATGTCAGAATTTAAAAATAGGGATACCATAAGGAAACGAGGTTTTTCTGACTTACCCCTGAGCACATCAGCAGGGATGAGCCTGCGGAATGTCTTTGGCCTCTCCGTGGTTTCATCCTCCGCTGCCAGCACCACGACTGCGACGATAGAAAGGCACAGAAGGAACTTCATTGTGTCCTGTTGTCTATTGACTGTAAAAGGGAAAGAAAATCGTCGTTCAATCTACTGAAATCTGGCATTCCCCACTTGAATTAGTTAGAATACCGTCCTATTCACCACTAAAAAAATCAACGAATCGGTATATTTCAGATTTATGTGCTTCAGTAAGCGTTACCTTGAATTCACGATGTGGACTTTGTTAATATTTCCTAAATACATAATTTTGGACAGGGGATTAGGCCGGGGACTCGGTCAAGGAGGATATGTCTGATGAGATGCTTACCTTACAAGGAAAAGTTACCACGTACCCGTAAATTCGTTCAAAACTCGGCAGTTGTGAGTGAAAATACATTTTTTTTCAACTTGGAACGCCAAATTCGCTCAATTTTCTAAGAATATTTTCCTCATTATAAATTATATAGCTCTGAAATATGTACTTACCTACTAGCTAATAAAAGAACCATCGCCCCTGTCCCATGACCCTTGCTGTATATAAAATTATACAGCTCATAAGCGTATGAAAATTTTAATGGAAGGATTTAGTTTCAACGTGCTGTTCAAATTTCCTCTCTCTTGTGATTTTTCCAGTAAAGAAATTGAAACTAGGAAATTAAGTAGCGACGTAAACCTAAGATAATAATAGATTTTCCTACACCACTTAATAAAGTCGTGATATGAGAGTTTGCGTGCAATAATAATAAAGTTAAACATCACCTCCAACGACTCCATATTTTGCGGTTTCCATTATGACGAGGCATTCGCATGATCCATTGCAAAAATAAGAGCCGATGAGATCGCGAACCACGTAGCGGTAGTTAACTTTACGTACCTACTTCAAGAATGGAACATAAAAATATCTCTGAACTCAGACCCAGTCACTTATATTTGTTACCTTGAGATGGCGACACATAATTGGCTCGGTTACAAGGCCAGCGGAGCATAAAAGTGGTTTCTTAAAAAAAATAGTAAGCGGTCGGGCAGCTCAATGAGGGGGCGATAAAGACTCAAGGCCGCTTTGAATCAAGTACACGCATGAACGAATCGATGCAAGGCTTACATGTAGGTGGACACTATATGTAGACTCCAATCTATCATTATCATTTAAATGCTCTCTTTCTTGAGATTCATTTCCCCTCGGTTACTCTTAAAAGGGCGAGGTGCAGGCATTTAAAAAAAACTTCTTATATGCTGCGTATAAAAGGCAAATTTTTACTTAATATCAGTATTGTTCAATTTAAGATGTTTTTTTCTGGATAGTGGTTCATACCCGTTCTTCTCTGCACTCTGTGATTGTGTTTGATCTGAGTTCGAATTGGACCAAGTACTGCAAATTCCTTTCAATTGACGTGCCGCGTCACACTTCATTTGTAAGGTGAAAAAGGCCCTTCGAAGACGGTTAAATACGACGTATATATAAAATATAATATTTATATGGTATAGGAACTTTCTTAATATTGTAACGCTTGTGTATAAATTGTAATTTCAATTATCACGTTGCGACACTTTAGGAAACACATACGTCACAGTCCCTTCTACTGCATTATTGTTGTTTTTCCAGCCTGATTTGATAAGAAATAGAATTTTGGGTTTCATTTAAAATATTTAGATAAACTTTCCACTATTCTCTTTTTTTTAACAAAATTTTCTCACCAAAGCTTCGATCAATGAGAGATTACACAACTTATTAATTTTCTCTTCGTGCCATATATTTTTAATTCACTTTTTTACTAATTGTTAATGAATCAGACGATTTCTGCGTCAGTGCGCCCTAAAAAAGTGTAATTTTCGTTTATGTTTGACAATTGTGCATCCATGGAAACCACAATTGAGATAGGAGAAGCGTATTGAATATGACTAAGGTAATTTAATACTCTTCATGAAGCGAATCCAGCAAAGCGCGGGGGGATCGAATATAAATCTTCAGTTTCCTGCCACGACAGTTGCGTTGATTACTTCCTTTTACTAATGGACGTGACCTGAGAGTTAACAGAAAACGTTTTTTTTTGTATTTGACCATGGACAAAGAAAGAGCTCTTGAAACCGTTGCGCTTAATTGAGCACATTCCATGGGCTTCATCATATATACCCACAGGGAGTTGCATTCCGCTGAAACAGTCGAGGATCGTTTACGCAACTAGGTATGCTTCAGCTGCTGCAAATTGTGCAATCGATTTCAAACTAACATTTAAAATTTCGCGTTTCTCGCAAGGAAGAAGACTCTGGAGCGAAAAAAAATAAACAGATCGATTTCCGAAAAAACAACCCTCCGCTGTGACGCAACCATTTATTCGGGCAGGGAAGCCAGAAGGTTCGATCCAGCTGGAAGGAAGTTCGGACCGTTGGCTGAACCATTGTCACGGGTACTTGGAAGAAGGGTAACCAGTAACCTAAAAGCTTGGCACAAACCAAGTGCCTAACAGAAATACAATGAAACTGAAAAGAGAGATTTGTTTACTATCTCGGATGCCAGGTATTTCTCTCGGGGCATTGCACGTGACCCAAAAATGGTGCTCCGACCGTCCTCATCCTCCCGCACTAAGGGGAAAAAAACTGGAGCCAAATCGAAAAACAATAAAATTCAAGAATTAGGAAAACTATTACGCCACCGAGGCCCGGTTTCTCCAGCAACGATAACATTATGTACACTACCGATTATTTGGCTGGTTTGCCTGCCATTTGTATTCCAAAAATGAAAAACGAAATTAGTCCAAAATCATACGGTAGGTACTACATTTACTACGACGCTACGCTACTATTGCTATCCAACAAAAAGTTCTACAAACCATGAGTGACTCAAAAGACTAATAATATAATGCTATCAATGATTTCCGATCAAATAGGTAATTGGAAATATAAGAAATGTTGGCGTGGCCGGGCCCTTAGGTTTAGAGGCTCGATTTTTGTTGAGAAATGGTTTTCATTGTCGTTAGTGTCACACTCCGAATTCCATTGAAATCTCCTAGTTCATTCAGTTTTAAGTGGGGTAGACTTTAGATTCAGTGGGAAGGGAAGGTATAAATCTAAGTTATGCGTGGCAAGGACACCCAACCGATGAAAAGTAACGGCCCCTTTCGGATTTCTCTAATGGGATCGGCCTCAAAAAGTGAACTCAGCCTAAACTATGTAATAAGATTTCATAGGTGTGCATGACGGCAGCATGTTTTAGTCAGATCCCGAAGTTTTCAGTAGGATGAACGAAACTTTTGGGTTCGTTCGATACGAAGTGCACCCAACTTTTAACTCGGAGGATAATATCGAAGAGGTCTTGCAGTCAAAGAGCTCTTTCACACTCATACCTGGAACTTACCCATTGCCAGGACTGAATTACTACCAGCTTTTCTTTTGGAATATGAAATCCAGGTGAGCGTGAGGAATAGAATGGGAAGATGATAAATAATACGCGCAAAAATTAGATCTCGCGGACTCGTTAACAATGGCCGTGGCTGGGATGTCCTCCGTCGCGTAGTCGCGGCCATTCTCTGCCCCCCCCCCACCCCCCCTCCCCTAAAAAAACGGTCGATTTTCCTCCAAGAGTCACATTCTCGATATAAGAACGGGACGTCCCAGTGTGCGCACGAGACAAACTTTTTCAGAAGATTTCAAGAAGATCTCGCGCCCTCACGCCCCGCCTTCGGCGGAGGTCCACTGCATTTCATCTGGCCTTTTTCTCTCCCTTCGAAACGCTACGCGAGATAATGGGTCACCTAGAAACTCTCACTCGTCAGTTTGAGTTTTCACTCGTGAAATCCGTGACACCGACTCTCTTTTCCTCCCCCCTCCCTCCCTCACCCCCACCTCCTCATCTCCTCCCCCTTTAATCCTTTCAAAACCACCCCAGCGTTCCAGTGGAAGGGGATGCGGGAGCGGGTTGAGGAGGGTGGAGAAAGAAATGGGGAGGCGGGGTGAGATGTGACGTGGGGAGAAGGTACCGCAAGTAGATACGTAATCAGCGTGTCGATTCGCTACATTCGTCTCGGATCAAGAGATGCATAAGGCTACGTGAGCGGGCCTAGGTAATGCCTTGGCCACCAGCATCTACTACTGCGACTCATTTCTTACGCAACATTGCTAGATCGTAAGTGAATTGTTTTTTTTTGTATTTTAATCCAATCGGGCGGAAGTTTTACAGCCGAAAAAGTTATCGCCCTGACGCTCAAGCCCATGTCATATCCATGGCGTCCATTCTCTTACGCCCATTCAACCTCAGTCAGTGGAAAAACTGGTTCGGCGGAGGGACAGTTAAAACTTAATGAACGACAAATATTAGCAGACTTACGATCGAGTGCCAAGATTTCCTTTGTGTCTAGCAAAAACGTTTACATGAGTGTGGAAGGACAATAAGAGAGCTAAGAATAATGATGAAGCACAGTTTAAAAATTGTGCACGGTATAGGGTCCTTCAAACATGACGAATGCGGTATGGTTGATTTTCATCGACGTTTTATAAAGGTTTATTATCGGAAATCCACCGACCACTAAAAACCTTGAGCCTCTCCAATCTAGATTTCACGACAAGATTCCTTCGTCTCGATGCCCTGTCCCCACTCCCGATTGTCGTCTTCTGTCTTCTCTTTAGGCTTTCAACCTGTTTCTTTGTCAATCAGACACTGCCTTTCCATCTTTTCCTCGACTCTAATACTCTTCTTTCTCCACTTAGTTTTTTGTCCCTACGTGTCTTAACTACTGTATCGTTGTCCATTCTGTCGACGTGCATATCCCGTTCCCTCTTCCTCTGCTTCACCAACTCTTCGGTAAAATCAATTTCTCAATCCTTTCTTGAATTCTCACTCTTCTCTCACTCTCCCAGTGTTTTTCCTTATATCATCCTTAATGCTTTCATTTCTGCTGCCTCAATTTCTTTGTTTCATCTTTGAAGTTTCGTCTTCTGTTAATGTTGCGTCGGTCTCATTATTGATTCGTAAATTCTTAATTCTGTGCCTCGTCTTAAATGTTTGTTTTTCCACATGCTAAATGTTACAAAGCCAGATATCCTTATACCTCTACATATCGCTTCGTTCTTTTATTTCCCAGTCAGATATTCCGTTTACTATTTTCTGTAGTCCCTAGGTACTTAATTTCCATTATTTCTACCATAATTTTATTGTCTACTCTTAATTTGCATCTCATTGGGAGGGAGGAGATATTGTCACGAATTCAGTTTTCTGGTAGGTAGATATTACGAGCCCAAATTTTTGACACGTTTTATGAAATTGGAAAGTAATCCCTTGAAGATCGCCTTCATTTTCAGAAACTAGTACGGCATCATCTGCATAGCACTTGAGGTTGATATTATGTGGGCACACATTCGATATCCCTTCGTTTGCACTATTTCTGTTATTATTTCGCCCATTATTGGATTGAATAAGTTGTGGACTGAGTGAATCTCCCTTTCTAATTCCTTTTTCATTCCTCCTGAAAATCCGACTAAGGGTTTCCATTGTTTTTTTATCTACGCCCCCACCCCCTTTCCCCATCTCTCTCTCTTGGCAGGCTTGCTTGCGCGAAGAATCCTTCACCATTCCCAACGAATTTTTTTACGATAGAGCTCATTCGAAACTAGTAGACTCGATCCTTGGCTCGCACACTCGCATGCCTCCTCCGTCTCCGCCAGTGGAAAGGTTAGGTTCGGTGGATTGCGGGAGGAGGAGGAGGGTGGGGGCGCGCATGGGGAGTACGCTACTGACTCTCGGGCCGGTTGCAGCGAGAGAGAGAGAGGTCGCGCTTTGGAAAAACGACACAAAAGCTGGGTGGGGGGGGGGAGGC
>LYUA01001719.1:142999-170873 GCA_002093875.1 Calopteryx splendens | reverse complement strand
TTAACAGTGATAAGCCTCTTTTTGGCTTCAATTAATTAAATGAAGACATATTTATGTCTATGTTCAGGTCGAAACCGACTGTAATATTTACTTTTCATTTAAGACAAATTGAATTATTAAATACTTTATAATTTCAAATTGGATGTTATTTTTAACTATAGTCCTATCTGGACCATTCTAGGAATCCTTGATTTCATTCATGATATAGTCCTGCTAATAAGATTACAATTACTATTGTAAATGTGTATCTCCATTCTGCTGGCTCAGATGAGTTTATTGCTATTATAGTTTGCAAGATAATTGCGATTTCTACATCAAAAATTAAAAAGATTACTGCTAAAAGGAAGAATTTTAGTGAGAATAGGATTCGTGCTTTATAAAATGGGTCGAATCTACATTCAAATGGCGTTCTTTTTCCTAGTGCCACCAATGTGAACCACCACTAACTACCCACCTTTTTCAAAACAATCCATAACATACCACCCACCTTGTTCAACGAACAATGAACGTGACAAATGAACAAGTAATCAGAATATACCCCAATATTAAAGCAAATTGAACAAAAACTGAAAATTAACACTTATCACCATGAAAAAGAAGAATAAGTTTGACAATGGGTTGTTTGATTTTCGTAGTCTCCGTGTGCAATATGGCCACTCGAGTCAAGCCATCCGTTCCCTTGTGGAGCCAAATCACTCGTGCAAGGGGCAATTTCGTTGGTGCACCAAGTTCATTCTTTATCAACTCAATGTCTCCAACAGCCAAGGGTGGAGTCTCCTTTGCCCATTTTGAACGTAGTTGGAGAGCCTGCAGGTATCCGAGGATGTAGCCAATCATCGGTGATTCTAGGCTCCGGAAGCAGCATGGATGATGACCCGATTAAAAAGTAAGCTGGTGTTAACAGCTGCAAATCTGCTATATCATCTGTCAGTGGAGTTAATGGGTGAGAATTAAGACATGCTTGTACTTGGGACAATAGTGTGGAAAACTCTTCAAAGGCTAAAGTATTGAGCCAAAGAACTCTATGCAAGTGGTATTTGGTGGATTTTACTGCAGCTTCCCAGATGCCACCAAAATGGGGTGATTGAATGGGGTGGATTGAAATGCCATGAATGGGGTGGATTGAAATGCAATGAATGGATGATTGAAAGACCTTCTTTGGCTAGGCTTTTAGCTATTTCTCTGCAATGCTCTGATGATTTTTCAAAAAGTCCCCTCAATTCTAGATCTGCACCTACAAAATTTGAACCTTGATCACTGTACAAAGTCACACAGTGACCTCTATGCAAAGTAAATAATCTAAAGGCAGCAATGAAGTAGTGTCATAGCTTGATACTGCTTCCAGGTGCAGGGCTTTGGTCATTAAGCTTATGAAAAATACCACGTATCCCTTGCATGATTTGATACCTTGTCCTGGTGATACTCTTATCAGGAAGGGTCCCGAATAGTCAACACCTGATTTGGCAAAGGGTCGGCTTATACTAACTCGAGCCTCGGGCAAGTTTCCCATTTTTTGGTACATAGTAGAGGGTGAATAAAGACGGCAGGTTAAAAAATTATGTACAACTTTTTTAACAGCCTTTTGACCTCCCAGTACCCAATATATTCTTCTGAGGGAAGAAAGCGTCAAGTGAACACACCCATGAAGGATGACCTGATGGATATGTTCTACAATTAATGCTGCGAGTCATGAATACTGTGGTAAAATTAAAGGGTCTATCTCATCATCACTCAAAAGAGAATGCTTATATCTACCTCCATCATGAATGCAAAGTCCATCAAAATACGGACCTAATTTTCGCAGGGCTCTTTTGTTTGACAAAGGCTTGTTGGGTACGATTAAGTGAATCTCTTTAGAAACACTTGTAGAACTAAAAGAATCCAAACCAAGCACATATAATCAATTTCATCAACTGTTGCATAAGAGTAGTTAGAAACAGGAAACCCTCAAGAAATTTAGAATATTCCCATCCATAATTTGACCAGCAAATTTTATTCTGAGAAATCTAAAACAAAAAGTAGATAGGTGTTAAAGCTTAAGTAGTGATGAATACTTATCAAGTAATTCCCACATTGACGGTTTGCTCACTGTACTGACATGAGCAAAATTCCACATCTCTGACTGTTCTGCTGGTAGTTGCAAGGGTGGTTCTGAGGCTGGCCAAGGTCTATTTGAGGCTCACAATCATGGAGGACCCTTCCACCACATCTCTGATTTGAGTAATTCAGAGGCAGTAATACCTCTTGAAGCTGCATCTCATGGGTTTCTGCAGAGGGAATATGATGCCAAATTGCGAGCAAGATGTTTAAAATTCCTGAGTAACAGTTGGCAACAAATGTTTGCCATCTAGATGGATGATCTTTCAACCAAAACAAAACATTAACGAATTTGACCAAATCTGTAGAGGAATATGGACTTGGGTGAGAATATTAGACACTTTTTGCTAAACGAGCAGCTAGCAATGCTGCACAGAGCTCTAACCTTGGAATGCGAATGGTTTTAATTGGATCAGCTTTACTTTTCAATGAAATCAGCATTGACGTATAACTTTGAATAGTTACAACTGGAATATATTCTACAGCACCAAATGGTCTCTCTGAGGAATCTGTAAATGCATGAATTTTGTGAATATGATTTTTTTTTATCTCAACATCATATTTACTGTCACATGTTCTACTTTTTCAATGTTTATTTGTTTATTCCACTCTGTTAAATGACTTGTACTGACTGGCATGTTCTCGTATTAAACTCTTTATGCGAAGTTCTCCGTTTCTGTCCCCCATAGTCCGAGTTCAAACAATCAAAATCATTCACGTCCTGCGTTAAGTTCTCTCTGATACAATGGGAACACTCTTCGAGGCATACGCAAATGCATGAATTGCAGAAAATCTTGCTTCTGGGGAACAGTTAATCCATCTAGGAGTTTGCAACTGTGGAAGAACTGGAAGAGAAGAATACAGTTATTCCAAAAGGCATACTTTACCAGGTAGTTCTGTGTCCCAGTATATTTTCAATAACCATAATGATTGCATGAAGATTTTTGCTGTTACTACAACTGGAGGTAACCAACCAAGTGGGTCAAATAATTTTGAAATGTTTGACAGAACACTCCTCTTTGTCAGGTTAGGGTAAAATGATTCTGTACTTATTCTGTTGTAAGAGGAGTCTTCTTGCGGCAGCCAAGATACCGCAAACAGGACCAAGGAACTGGACTCAGGCAAGGAATGGCAGCACGGTACCCCGACATCTTCCCAAGGTAGCCACTCAAGAAGTTCTTCGGCATTGGACGCCCACTTCTGCAGAGGGAAGCTGCCCACCTTGAGCAACTTACTCAAATCCTCTTGTTAGTAACGAGCATCAGGCAAGGTGTGGGCTCCAGTCAGCACATCGTCCATATCTCTTCCAGCAGCACAGGAACAGCAAGAGAAAAAGCATGGCCTTCCTCCTTGGCTAGTTGCCTAATACAGCAACTAGCCAAATATGGGGAACACGCCCAACCATATGTAACAGTCTGAAGTCTGTAGGAGAGCACAGGGTCGTTAAAATAAAATCTCCAGAGAATATTTTGTAAATTTTGGTCTCTTATCTACTAAAATTTGACGGAACATCTTCTAAATGTCTGCTGTAAAGGCAAAACTGTAACTTCCCCAATGTATAACAACATTAGCTAAATCTGGTAACAGATTAGTACCTACGTGCAACTTAGAATTTAATGACACCTCTTTTTGTTTCCTGGGAGCCATTGAAGACCACTACTAGCTTAGTAGTTCTGTTTGGTTCCTTCCCAACACCATGGTGAGGAAGATAGAAGCAGCTTTCCTTTTCCTTGGTCCTCCCCTCCAATTCTTTCATGTGACCTAAGACAATGTACTCCTAAATGACGGCTTGGTATTTCTCTTTAAATCTCTGATCATGTAGAAATTTCCTTTCAATTTGCTTCTGCATCCTTAAGGCTGGGAGATAGGAACTCTCAAGCTGGGCTGTTTCTCCCGTCTCCCCATCCTTCAAGAGCAGTCGAGCAATGTAACCTGAAATAGGTCTTCTGTAATAAGAAAAAACTTCACATTCCTGTTCACCTGGAGAGAGTATCATCTTGGAGACTTTAATATCTTGTTGCTTCCAAAATCTACTCAATAGTTCGTTCAGGTTCTCCTAATCCTGGCAATTGGCGTATCCTGGCCTCTGTGATGAAAGAGGAAGCTGGAACAACCTAATGACTTGACAATTTCTCTCCACTGTGGAGGAGTTTTTGCTCGAAATGTATCGCAATTTATAATGAAATTGCAATTTTTTGCACAACGTACATTTATATACGGCTCGATTGTTTATACAACCAGAATGAAGTACTTTCAAGGAGTTTGAATTAATTCTTAATTTCGGCCTTGCACTAGTTTGGAATTACTTAGGTGAGCCACTGGCACCTCTGATACCCCGCCCATAAGCTTCCAAACTGATAACTACACCCTCAAGAAAGTGAACAAGGGTCTCAAAAGTTGGGGGTTCACTCGGCGAGTTGGAATTTCCCAAGTGACTTTCCCAATCACAACGCGTTTGGTGATTCAACTTTTTTACAGTGAGATGAACTAAAAAAACAATTTTGCTCCGTAAGCAGCCGCAGCATCTCCGGTTATATGCAATTTAGTGTGGAGGCTAAAATCCTTTTTAACTCCAGGGAATCTTCATTTTTTGCTGGACGAATTGCAAACAAACTAGCAATTTGGGAATTCATTTGACGACGTTTGTTTTCATAAGTATTGTCTGCCAGGATAAGTGAAAATTATCGCCTGTCATTGAAATAGGGCTAATGTAATCCGCTGCTTTATCGGTAACACAACTAATGATGATAGAATCAAATAGTTCCTTGAAGGGGTGGCCAGTCGTTAAATGAACCAGAAAATTGAGGCAAATCTACTCTGGGAAGATTATAGAGAGTTTAGTCCCATTTCCGTTTTCTCCCGCCTGAGAAGCGTCACACGCTACTTTTGGTGGCGAAGCGTATTGCAGATTGTCTAATTATTCTATGAACTCCTTCTATGAACCTTCCGAGTCAAATACGCTTCTTCGGCTTGTTCCAAAAACTCACTCGTGAAGTAGTCGCCACTGAAGTCCACCTTCCTTCGCTCCTAATCATAGTGTTATGCTCACGATTTAATTTACTCCAACATTTGTCGAGAATTTCGAGCTGCACTTCGCACGCGACTCTTGTCATCTTTGCTGGCCCCTCTTTTTTTAAGTTTATAAAGGAGTTCGCTATTTTCCTCGTGAGCCTTTCTTATTCCTTCCTGAAAATCTCAATCCCTATCGCAAGCCTAAATTAGCGACCGTAATTTTAACAAACGCTCTAGCACTGTGTTTAGCAATTGGAGAAATAAGCTCAAATGAGTCGTAGAGCAAGCATATACCACGTCCGTTTAATATCATATGCACACAGTTAACGTATAGCGTCGATACTGAACGGCTCAGAAGCTGGCATTTAACAAGCGTACAATTTCATGCACAGAAAAAAAATGAGCCAAAAAGCAATACGGCTTTAAGCTGGTTAGCTTTCACCCAAGCTTAAGTAATTATCGACACTATTAAGTCACTCCTGGTTGAAAAACATATTTGCAACGCAGTCAATGCAAGTGAGCGACAGCAAGTAGGTAAATGCAGCACGTGAACTTATGTTCCACTTGAGCAAATTCCCTTCACCAGAAAACTAAAAAAAGTCGAAAGAAACTTATCTTTTTGCAGTAACGCAAGGCGGATGAAATTCCGTCCTTGGCTGATGTCTTGACGTACCGCGAATCTTCCGGAAGCGATCTCACGCAACCGGCCCGAAGGACCAGTTCTATGTTCTGTAATTAATACACGTTACGATAATAGAAACCGTATTTGCACAGCAAAGTAATAGTGTCTATACACGAGCTGAGCGGGGAACGAAGTGAGCGCGAGTTCGCGAGGCCACCGGAGAGCCTTCACCAGGGTGGGTAGCCAGCGCCACCAATGTGAACCACCACTGGCTACCCGCCTTTTTCAAAACAATCCGTGACAACTACCTTGTATGAATCTCACATGCCATATGGCTTAGTACGAGGGGTACGAGGTGAGCTCTACCCTCACCTATCGAGTGGTGAGAGAATTACTATTTAACCCCTCACGCATGACTTTAATAGGAGATATATCACTCATCTAGCATGCAAAAAAACAAAGCATCTACGACCACCCCATTCCATGCTTCAAGTGTGTGAGGTAATACCATGGAAGAAGACCAGCTAATACTTGCTCAATTCCTGCATATTCATCTTTTAAAGTAAATATTATTCAAAATTTTTAAACAATATTTCCCTTAAATAAAAAGTGATTATGAATATAATTATGAATAAATAAAGAAAAATATTTTCCACCTGTGGAAAGCTATATTTCAGATTGTTTGTGCAGTTAAAGGATTAATTTACGCGTTTATGTACATGAAAGCAGACGCTGTCTGAGCCTATGTACAGTGGGTTTCCATTCGATACTATAATTATCAAATTAACAGCAATTACAATAATAAAAATTATTAAGGCATGAATTAAGTCATAGATGTTGCCAAAAACAAAATGCATGCTAAAAATATTATAAATGCCTTGAACAAAAAACATATTGTAGGCATTAAAAAGGTGCAAGGCACGCACTAGATGGTTTTCAAGGGATCGCTTGAAACTCAGGTGTTTGTGTGAATGCCACTCAATCTTAAGTAGTGATACACTGTAGCATCTTCAGGGTGTGATAATGTAACAACAACACATCCAGAGAGTAAAACAGGCCCAAATAGCAATGGATGAATGATGGCAATGCTACGCTGTGGACAAGGAGACAGAGTGCCCACTGTCACTCTTGAGTCCTCACATTTTATAAAAAAGATTAGATAAGACTTAAACACCTCAAATATCCTTTAAATCAATTTTTGATCTAGGGGACTTAAACAAAATACTCCATTCAAAATATCTTCGTCACTCAGGAGTAGGGGGAATGAAACGAAATGGTCACTGTCACGTGACTTTTTGGGAAAAAATAGCAATGAAGCGAGTGTGGCTTAACCAGGAAAAATTTCAGTTGCTCTCCATCTTTCACTGTGTGCACTTCAGCTCTCCTTATGCAGTGTTGCCAAGGTTAGTGGTGTGTCAACCATCACGCCTGGAAGTATGCCTTGTGTCGCATGCATTCCGAGAGGAACAGCAACGCTGTTGTTGTGCCACCCTCCCTTCTGGATGAACCTCCACTCCTTCTCAGCAGAGGCGCTCGACAGGTTCCGAGCTCGCCCGAAAGGTCAGTGACAAAGATATTGCATGATATGCAATGCATGTTATGCAATGACCGGGTGGGGGGGGAGGGCTAGGTCGGACTGGTAAGGGGGCACACCATGTCACCATGTTGGTATTTTTTCGCACAGAGCTGAACTATTTCTTTATTCTATTTCTTCATCACCCAGGTGGATGGCTAACATTACTAACATCGTTGCAATTAATTCCATGCACTAACATTCATCGCTGGACAGAAGTAAGTATGGCTGATCCTCAGGGGTCATGGTGCCTTGGTAACGGTTTCTCAGACCAAATATTAGGGGCAATAAAGACTAGAAAACAGTACATACTTAGGTACCAGAACCTAGTGCAACAGTAATCTAGGTTTTTTGGGTGCCTAAGGAACCAGGAACAATTCCTGGTGATGAACTTAACACCACCCTCATCCCACACATGACATGTCTGAAGACCAACCTCTCCTTCCCTATGAGGGATTAATGAAATGATATCCACATACCTATGTATGCATGAATACAGACAACCCAAAACATTTTTCCATTTCACCAAGAAAAACCTTTTTTCCTAAACTGTCGCTTTATTCAGGTCTACATTGTGACTAGACACTCACAAAAGTAATTTAAAACATATGGTCATAAAATAATTGCTGCCTTGTTATTCTCGTCTCCGTGCCATTGTAAATCCTTCTAGGATCAGATGAGATATGATGAGGACATTATTAATGTGTATGGTCTCAATATAAGCCAATTCCCAAACATATTTTGGCTATACATTTTTTGGGCATCCTGTGTTTTCTGTACGTTGAGGGTGGGAAGGGACATTTGGAAAATCCGTTGCCTCCCAAACTGTCGGGCACAGAGAAAAAAAAATATTTCCATTGTTACCGAAAGGAAAAAAACCAGAAAACTTACCTCCCCCTGCCCCCATACCCTGATGTGTGAATTTCACATGCCGTTGGGCTTACTGGGTGAACTCTACCCCCAAACCAAACCGACCTTCGGTTTGATTACTGTGATTTTTTTAAGTAAAGAGTAATGAGAGCTCTGGAGAAAAAAATGCCATCAAAAGATCCTCCTCATCAAAAGAAGGCTCTACCCTCACCAACCAAACTGACCTTCAGGTTGACAACTGTGATTTAATGTTTTTTTAGATGAATTCCATAACCTAACATCAAATTGTATATGTAGTCTAACTAACGAGGAATACCATGTCTCTGTTACTTATTATTCACCATGTTTTCCTATCATGTGCTTTACAAATGCTAGCTTCTTCCAGGAGCCACCATATGGGTTACGTATGTGTTTACCCCAAGCAATGTCCAATATAATGGGGAAGCTCAAATACTTTACACGGTTTACACTTTACTATCAATAGAGAACAGGTTTCAATAGCCAATATTAGGTGGCTAATATTGGTCATTGAAACCTGTTCTCTATTGATTTACCTCGTGGCCAAACTAGAGGTCAATTATAACATGGTTAACAATGATAATTGGAGCATCTCTGAGTGTGTGTGTTTAGTTTCCTCTGCTAAAAGATTACAAAATCCTTCAATATACTTCTAGGTGGAACACATGTTAATTCTGGTACACATGTACACGGAATAAACATAGTTAAGCTCCTATTGCCTTGTTCGCTATGCCTGAATTTATGAGAAAAATGCAAAATATGAGAATAATAAATGATTTAATAATGTACACACTGCAATGATACATACCTTACAACAAAATGACTAGCTTTAACATTATACAGTCACAGCCAAGTTCCATTCACCTTTAATCATTATGATAAGCATCCATTTGGATATACAGGCACATAAACCATTCATTGATTAATGTATACATGCACATAGTTATCCCCTTGAATGAAAAAATGTATGATTAACAAATCAGACAAATATTAACATTCAATATAATCTTCTTTTTGAACAACATTTCTGATATGAACATCATCATTAAATTGTTGATAAGGTTATTGAGTCATGGACTCAGACCCTTTCATCACGGACTCACTCTCGCTTGGAACACTTAGGTTTCTTATTTCTTCCATTGCTCTAGTAACCAGCACTTGTAACTGAGGTGGAAGTTCATCATCTACTGTTTCACTTATTTCATCACAGTCCAATCCTGGAATAATTACATAGTGAAAACATAAGCCATTACGGATATTTCAATAAGAGAACAGCTGGCTAAGTTCAGGGAACAACAATTCAGATTTATAAATACATTTTCAGTTCAAGTATTTCACTTTCTTTAGTAGTAAGATTAATGATGCTGAACATATGACCAGGGTAAGGGTTTTTGCTCAGGATTTTACTGTGTAAATGTCACAGTAGTACCCATTTTGATAAGGATAAAATGTAGCATATTACTTCCAATATTGAACATTGTATAGTGAGCATTTTCTATGCTGATTTTTTCAGGCAGATTAGTTTTGTAAATGTGATATTGATTTTCCACTGAACTCTAGCATTAATCTCATGCATTTCACATCTCTTTGATTGAGAAATATGCAAATTGTAATTGCAAAAATGTAAATCTGAAGATTTTCATATTTACATCCTATTTTATGCATCACAGTTACCTACTATAATTTTATCAATAGAAAAATTACTATTAATTTGCTAATCATCTTTGATAGAGAATGTAATGTTACTCAAAAGCAGCACTAAGAGGAACCAAAATGATGAAATTCTCAATGATGTTTAGCAGTTAAATTAATCCTTAATATATTAATTGATGCTTCATAAATAAAAATTAAGATACATTATGCAGAAGTAAATATATGGATTATGTGGGTGTGAAGAATATTGACTGAAACATTTATACTTTTTATAAATTATCATGAAAACTCACTGCCAAATATGAGCATGGCATTGAATGACAGCAGTTGTAATAAATTTGGTGAAAAAAATGTTTGCCATGAATTACAACAGTGTCAATCATTGTAATGGAGGGGAAGACTTTGGTGAAC
The DNA here is from genome assembly GCA_002093875.1 of Calopteryx splendens. Classification (NCBI taxonomy): domain Eukaryota; kingdom Metazoa; phylum Arthropoda; class Insecta; order Odonata; family Calopterygidae; genus Calopteryx; species Calopteryx splendens. Next base: position 160,617 of record LYUA01001719.1, on the reverse strand, counting down.
TACTGAAAGTATAATCCATACAGATTTTAAATTTCCATATACATAATTGCGGACTAATTTTAAGTAGCATACTACACATGGTAAACATCCAGTTATACAGTTCGCAAGCCTTCACAATTCTCATCCAACCAGTATTTCAATTCTTGGAGTAGTTATTCCAGTTGCAACATTCACCGGTGCAATTTTTTACAAAGTTGATGCCTCCAACTGGTCTCCATAGATGCTCTGAATGCGAATCAGGCTATCTTCTAATAAAAAAATGTTGGTGAAATTTGTGCTCGGTGTATTTATTACTGTTATAAGTTTAAGTTTTAGCTTCCTCCTCTAACTGTTACCACAATGATTCAAGGCATTGTGAAAGTGGGTCATTTTAACTTTAAAACAAAAAAATTGAAATATGCAATAGACTAAAAGAATGAAAACTGTAATATGCTTATGCAAGAATTAAATGTTGGTTCATCAATGATCTTTGGCATCATGATCGCATTTTAGTAGCAATTGTATTTATAGTACAACTAAGGATTGGGCCTGAGACTGTACCTCTGTATTTGGTATCTATAACCATATTTCTGATGTTTATTGATCCAACTGGCAACCCTCTTTTCTCATAGATCCTGGATATCTGGGAATGTAATTTACAACTTGGAATTTACTGTGGAGAAGTTCCCCATGCATTTTTTGGCGATTTAATAATTTTGTTTTTTTCTCCTTATTTCATACAGCCATGAATTTATTCCATTCACCTTTCAGAAGCATTTAATATGGATGAAATTACTGCTATTTACATGCTTCCTGTATGCTATATCACTACCTATACATAAGTCTTATCAGTGAACTTTTATGCACAAGTAACCCTGTCTGTTGTAAAATTCATTCTATTCTTCCCAGGGCTCACCTATGCATTGTATAATTTTGGTAGAGGGTATTTCAAGCTATTTATTGTAATATATTAGAACACAAAATCTATGGATACAATTTTTAAAAATAGTCATATTAATTTGAACTTTTGAATGACTATCCCAGTCTGCTTTTGAACTAAAACATTGGAATATACTAATCCTACCAATGCTATCTGGGTGTATTTGATGAAAAAACTATCCAAAGACAAATGCACAGGAATTACAATGATGCACAGCATAAAAAAGGAAAACTAAACTGATGGAGTATGCTAGGAATTGTGGAAGTGGCACAGGACCTTCAAAGCATAAATCCATCAGGAAATCTTTATTTAAAGAATTATATTCCAAAATGCTTCATGGTTTTCCCAGAGACAAGCTGAAGACACAACTCTATCTGGTCTAATTATTGCAGTTGAAGTGAAGTTCTTCCACAAGGAATTGGATTAGAAGGGGAGTTCAATGCTTTATCTGGGCGACTAACCAGATTTAAACAGAGATGAAATGGTATCCATGAATTCTAAATTAAAGGAGAATAATTTAGTGCTGCCACTATTACTGCAAATTCATTTTGTGAAGAATTTCAAAAACTTGTGATAGAGGAGCATTTGAAACTAGCCAGATTTACAATTCTAATGAGACTAGGTTTTGCTGGAAATATGTGCTCTCAAGAACCCTTGTTTTGTGGGAGAAGGACATTCCCCGGTCATAAATCTTTAAAAGAATGTGTGATATCTTGCCGAGGAAACATTTCTGGGTTGCATAAAATGAAACTTATGGTCATTAGAAAATCAAGAAGGTATAGAAAATGTAAGTGCACCAAATCAAGTGGTTTCCCTGTTGATTATTACAATCAAAAAGGAGCAGAGATGAACCAAGAGACTTTTGAAAATTTATTCTAAACTTGTTTCCAAGTTTACTCTTTTTTTAAAGACAAGGGGTTACCTCAGAAACCAGTATTATTATTAGACAATTCCCCTTCCTACTCAAATGAGAAAACACTATCATCGGATGATGGTGTCACCAAGTTTTTATCTCTAAATATCACTTCCATGCTTCAACCAATTGATCAAGACATCATTACATAAATGAGAAGGCACTAGTGGGCTTGACCACTCAGAACACTGGCCAATCAAGATGACAATTTAATGAGCTTTTGGAAGAAAATGACTGCATTGGATGCAATTCATGGTGTATCATAGGGCTGGTCCTCAGTGAAACCTGTTACTCAAGTTCATTCTTTGAGGAAAATTTTTTTAAACATCAAAGGCTTCGAATATGTTGATACCAAGACATTAGACGGATGTATTAACCATGATACAAGTGAACCAGATGAGCTATCCCCAAACTATGTTGCCTGCTGCCATTTGGTGGAGGATGCCCTTCTGGCATCAGTTACACAAAATAGCATACTATATAAAGTAGCTGGAATATGACTACAATGATATAATCGCTGCTAAGAAAATTCAAGGTCAAGTGAATAAAAATAATAAATAGTGCATAAAATCAAAGATAAAGGGCCATATGCACAAAAATAATAAACTGTTTATTTCCATAACTTATAGAATAAAATAAAATAAAAGTTTGGATTTATCCATGTTTTCTAATTATTCATACCTTCTATCCTCACCATTAACCCAGATAATCAGGAGTGTACTGTACTATCATAGACTAATAATAATTTTTCCTTAATCTGTAGTATGTTTTATAAAGACTCTGTCCCTCTCTTATTATATTAGTCCATGGTATTTAATTATGCTAGTTCTTACCTCATGCAGTCAAGATAACCAAAGGTTAGCTGTACAAGAGCTTTTTAATTTGAAGTGACAAATTTAAGATGGTAACTTTTAATTCATTTATAAAGTTAACAATACATATTTATAACGACATGCGACTTACTCCTTGGACTCTGCATGTCACTGCCATTGACCATCTCAGTAGCTCCAATAGAACTTCCAGGACTGGTTGGGAGGGAACTCTCACGTGATTCATCATTGGTTTCCCCAGTTAGCCTTGAAGCCTTTCCTTCATCATACTCAACTACTCCATTATAGATGCCTGAGTTCCTCCAATCCCTTTGACATGAGCCATCTGAATTCAAGACCATTCCAGCAAGCAACTGGCCCACTTCACGGTCAACATCAGATCCAGCATAACCCTCCAGCAAGTGACGGGATGGAAATGCCACCACACTCCCTCCTTGAAGTGAGGCCAAGCGAGACTCCAGCTCAGATATGCGACTAGCCAATATCCTGTCAACACAAAAAGATATTTATGTACTTTGTAATACATACTCAGCAATGCTCACCTTTCTCCTCAGACGAAATTTTAGATATTTAAAATTAAGGATGCAATTAACAGACTTGGGGAAATTATATCACAAACTTGTGTGACCCAGGGCATCCAACAATCAACCAATAAATTCTCATTAATGCATCAGCACACAGGATTTGCCTCCAAGCCTAGTACACTGAACATGTTTGTCATAGCCTCAGCCTAGTGGCATAGCTAGAGTTTGGGCCAACCGCGACAGTCCCAGAGTGTTTCCATCTCTCTTTCCAAAACTCCATGTTTCCTTTATCGCCCACATCTATTATATAGGTAAATACATAGATTAGTTTCAATGTCAAATCTCACTATCTCATCAGCATAGTATCAGATCAGTATGTATCTAGTAAAAAGCTAAATTCACATTGACTTGGATTTTTGCATAACTTTCAATATTTTCCCTGTGGAATTACAATTTCTTATGATTTCCCAATGGATTCTTGGATTCCCTTTTTTCCATATGATTGGCCATAATTGTAGGCCTGATATTTTTCCCAATGCTTCAGTGGTAGACAGCCAAGGAATTACTGGAAAATCTTCTTTTACACTCTTTCCTCAATTAAAATGAGGATGAGAGCATAAACTACTCATTATAATAAGGAATATTCAATCCTGAGGAAGAAGGTCTAAGGCCAATTCTGAGAAATATACTTTCTGAATAGCAAAGTGTTTATTCAATGGAATCAATGAAGGGCCAAAGAAGAATATGGAAAAAGAATCTTAGGAGACTTATTTCTGGAAAAAGAGATTTATCGCAACTAACCTAGAAAACAGAGTGAAAATGTAAGAAAAAAATGATTAACCCATACCCACCTGTTTACCTTCAGAATACATGGTACAACAAACCAACTCAAAGAGGCATGGGCTTAAAATCATCATGTATTATTTACCATTGGTTGAGAGCAAGCACAATGGACTTAAATAGCATTGTAAGAAGCACAGTTGAGCCAGACTGGCCCTTCCACACTAAGGTTTTCACTGGAACATTTTATCACTTTCTCCTCTCTGATAAACATCATTTACACTATTTTCTGGCTAAAATCTTTGCCTCTTTCTGCTCCCTCTGCAACTTATTTCGTCCTGATTACAATTCTAAATCTCTAGTTTTGTTTCCCTTGTTTGTTGAGCCACCTGAGACAATCCTCTACATGGACCTCCCTTTGGTTTGCCTGCCTCCTTGCTTTGTGGAGGTGAATTCTAAATCATTACAGATTGGGATTGGAATAAAACAATGTATTGGGACATGACTATGAAAAAATATTTACCTATTTGCTTTCTTCTGATGGGATAGGGCCAATGTTTTATCATTTAGAGCTTCCAAGAGTGCAGAGCAAAGGCTTTTCATGTCAGACAAAGTAGCTGCAGTATTTGGAAGCTGGGCTGATGTTCCTCTTTCCACGAGTTGTTGAACTAATTTAAGAAAGGATATGCATGCTGTTAGGCAAATAGAAATCATATATAATTCACATTTATTTCAAATGCATACAGTCTAGAACAGATTTAGTACCTAGTTGACAAGAAAAGCTTGAGAGGTACCTTATAATAAGGCCTTTAAGTAAAAAAACCTGTTAAAGATCTAAACACCATGTCTTGTTAGATTTAAATGTAAGGTTGATGCATGCAATCCATTACCTCGGTACCAGTATCTAAGGCAAAAAATCCTAGGAGCTGTTGCCTTGGGCAAGCACCTTGAGTATTTCTTAGTAATTAGGAATCATATTGATTTACATTATAATAGGTTTTCAGGAATTATACCAAGAACAAGAAAACTAGGTAATACTGGTACTTTGGTACTGGTGCCTCAGTACCAGTACTTAGGATGGTAAAACTAGGTACTTATGATAAGAATCAGTATTTCTCAGTTCCTAGGTACACCTGGTAACAAGCCCTGAGAGTATGCCACAAGTGAAACCACAGCAGGAGAGCAGAAAGGTGGCCTTACCTCCCACCCCCTTCTCCCCCCAGCAGCTGGGGGAGTGTGAGACAACAACCAACTACAGCTAATCTGCCAGATTCATGGTTTGGTGATCCCCACATTTCTTGGTTCTCATTTTCTTCAGGATTACAACATTATACATGGTTACTCCTGCAATATTCTGCTTTCATAACTACCTTGATTATTCCAAATAAGATATCATTAGCTTTACCCCAAGAATGTTGAAAATTATTCCATTAGTAATTTAGTCTGCTCCTGGTGCCTTGTTTTTATCAGCTTTTTCCTTGACTAAGCTGAATTCCTTCTTAATATTTCTGGACACCAGTTATCCTAATTTACCTCTTTCACTAAACTGTCTTCAAGAGCTTTTCACCCACATTCCCCTAAATATACATACCACCCATCTGCTTCCTCTGTCTTTATATTCTAACAGTATATTTTTATTCACACTTAGGATACTATCAAATTTAATTTTTTTCTCCAAAGGTATTGCCTTTTACTAATTGCTATGCTGTTTTGATATTTCCATTTGTTTTTGTTGATTTTTCCACACCAGCTGCCTATCTTTTCTTCCATGGATTACTATGAATCTTATGATTATGTGGCTTAGTTCAGTAGCCTGTTCAAAAGACTTTCCACTCCTTTTCATGAGACTTATACAAACCGATCATTATCAATGACTAGTTCAAATTATTCATAATCCAAATAATATGGGAAAAATAATTCAAACAAATTAATTCACTCCCAAATAGCTCTTCTGCGTTTACTTTGTTCAGATCATTCCAATTTCCATTGATGCTGGATCCTCCTATCCTCGCTACATTTTCCATTATTACCTGAGAGGAATAATTCTCTGGAATTTTATTTCCCCAAGATTTCTGGGTTTCCACATACATAGGTAATTCACATTTTATAATTATCATTCCTTTTTCACCAGATAGGCTCTTGCATTCTTTCTTTTATTCCTTGCAACTTTTCCTTCAAGAATTTAACAGTTAATTTGGTCTCTGAATTCATTCACTGGCATATTTTAAAGTGTATCTTCTATACCAATATTGCTAGTAGAGCATATTCATTACTTCTTTATTTCTCTTGCTTCTGAATTCTACTAGTCTTTCTATTTAGGCATTTCTCTTTCCCAGCCCACATTATCCTCTGCATGTTCTATCTTTGTCTTCACCTACTGCATTAGTATTTTTTCTTGGTAAGTTTGAGATGTGCAAAAAGTAACTAAATAACTCCAGGGTAAAAAATAATAACCCTCAAGTGTGATAACTACATCTTAAGTAATTTTGATAAAAACCCTACTAAGTGAGTGCCACCTACCTAAGTGAGTGGATTTAATTGACTTAAATTACTCATACTTGATTTTTTTAAACTTTCATCCATTTGATGCACATTATGAATTTTCAAAAAATATAAGGATAGAGCAAAGTACAATCAATCAAAGTTTTATTTTACATTTATAGTAAGTGACTATGAGGATGGTTAACATTATTAAATATACTAGGAAATAAATAGTTTATAAGGAAACATTCCTCAGATCATATATAAATACCATCAATCCCAGCAATTTATCATGATTAGTAACTGAATGGATTAATTTGATCACAATAGATAGGAGAACTACATTTTAACCATGCATTACACAAGTAGGTATTAATGGAATTCAATATGAGTGCATTTTAACACAACAAAAAATTCAAAAATGGGAGATCAATCTTTTTAAAGCCTTATCAGGTAACTCTTACACTTGGAGATCTGATCCTACATTAAATTAAAAAGTATATTGAAATGCACCCACATGCCACACTAAATATTATTTCGCTGAACAGCTCTTTTCAGTGATGAAATAAGTGAGGCTATTCATGAGAAGTATGATATCTCAGGAAAAATTGAACCACTTGCACATTATCCATGTGCACTAGAAATACAAAAAAATCCATTATTCAATCCTATAATTATTATTAGATGACCTTGAACAAAAATTCCATTTTATTTTTTTTAATCATTGTACATCTTTCAACAAATATTGTGAGCAGAGCTTAATTAGCTTATTGTTCATCATTCATTTAAATCTATTTCGAATTTCTATCTATGTAGTCAAAACTCGAAGATAAATGCCTTTGAATATTTGCAATATAGAAAGGACCACATTTTTATCATTATTCATCTTTGCATTCATGGGATTCAGCATCATAGGATTCAGGACTATGGCATAAAGGGAATTTTCATCCCATATTACTACATCATGACATTTCAGCAACCCAAAGCAGAAAAGATTTAAAAAATCAGTGATGGGTAAATAAAAATGTCACACTACTGAAGAAGATAGTGGAAATTCTACCAAAACATAGTGTTAAGAAGATAGGCATAACATATCTTGTGAACTATGCCACAAAGAATTGATTTCATTAAAGCCAAAATTATGCAAGTATACCAATTTTATTTTTTTCAACCTGAGCACATGAATGGATTCTACTTGGCTACCTCATCATTATTTACAGAAAACAGATGTGTAGGTGTAGTTCAGCAAAACACTACAAGACATTCAATTCAACAGAACATTATGGTGTAGAATTTAATCTAAGCAATATAATAAACACTTTGTTTCTGAATTAAAGGAGAATAAGAATAACATCATTTAGGTTTCAACTGGCTCAATTATCTTGCACCAGAAAGAATGCTTTAGACATAAAAGAACAATTAGGTATGAAAAGTACATACATGCTAGACTGAGAATTGATTTGGTCAATTAAAGATTAACTATAAATTCATTCAACAACAATCAAATACATACCTTGTCTATGGGTCATAAGCATTCCTGAGCTATTGTTAGTTCCAAGTTTAACAGTACCCTTGTTTCTCTTCTTTTCCAGCATGCTCTGTTAGTAAAGTAACATTTTCCCAGAATTTTTAGCAAAAGAGAATATATATTTACCATACAACCATTATTAAATTGGTTAAATAAAATGTTAATATGTATTTGTGAATATAAGTGGACAAGCACAAATTTGTCAACAGTAACACAGACCTAAGCATTGAAACTTTGGGCAAAGCCCTGTATCAAAGAAAATTATATCCATACACATGGTCCAGCAGTTGGAGCTGACATATTTATGCATTCTGTTCTGAAGCTAATGTAACAGAAATGGTTATTCACCCTTAAGGCACATTGATGACTAAGGTATGTATGCTGCACTGGAATTTCATTACTCAAATACCTATTACAAAACAATGAAACATTACCAAGATATTTGAATCCGTGAACTCAGGGTTTGCTGGCAAGAGTGTTACCAATTTATTTAACCAAGGTTAGGAGTTAGAAGAATGAGGAGAGAAAAGTTAGGAGAGTGAAAAAAAAACAAAAAAAGCAATATTCCAAAAATACAAACGACTGGTAACAATTGTGTATATGCATACCTCACTTTGTGACTTTTTCCCTCGAAAACAAGACATTAAGTGCATTGTTATTGAATGAGTGATCACTTTACATTTATTCCTATGATAAAATGTAAAGATGTAAAAATTTAATTCTTGAAAATTGGAATACATCAAAATGGCTTTTGTTTCACCTGTTTTACCATGTCTCATAGCATCATTAATATTTTAGTAACATAAACAGAATCAATTTTGTGCATAATAAATGCCTTTACTCTGTTTTTAACCTAAGAAAACCATTTTTACTTACTCCCAAGAAAATTTTTACATAGTGATTTGTGAAACTATGTAAGTAGTTGTGCACGTGGAACAGAGATCTCATTTTTGCTTCTTGTTCTTGTTTGCTGCTTGACATTCATGCCTCCATTATACATGGAGGCAGGAAGCAAACAATGGCACGAATTGTGAACTTGAACACCTGTATCTATGTATAGCCATCCTGATGCTTAACTTGGCCTTCCTACTTCCTTAGTACTTAATAATTATCACATTCTCATGGCTTATCTTCATTCCAAGCACCTTGTGCCCTGTACGTCGTTGAAAATGGATGCAGCCCTTGGTTCTTGTATCTCAGCAAAATTGACTGAATTTAAATACATACATGTTTCACATATGAGCACATGTTGGCTATACATCACCCCATGGCTGACAAAACTTTACATTTTCACTTTAACAGAAACAAATGCCCCTCCACTCCTCTTTCATTGCCTTACACCATCACCAAATCTTTCAGTTCCAACTGCTGGACTGGAGGTCTGCAACATGAAATCAACTCTCCAATGGAGAAAGTTCAATGAAGTATTGATTGACCATTATTATGAAGCCCTGAATTTATAAGGTATCAAACCATTCAAGGTGAATTTCAGAGTGTGGTAGACTTTCCACTTGGTAAATGAAATCCATTTATTGCAGTTGCAACAAATCACTAGAACATCAAGCCGAGCCATATTTAAAAGTTTGTTTTTTAAAAACGTTAATTTTTTCACAAAAGAAGTCATTTAGGAGCAAAATGCCAAACATAGCTGGCTTATTTCATTATTTAGGAGCACCAAATGACCCTTCGGATCATAATATTTTAAGGTGTACTCAAACCAGATTAGTATGAAAAATCAAGACTATGGTTAGGAAAAGAATGTAGCCATTTGAGAATCAGTAGCAATAAAACTGTGCTAGATAAGAGTTTAAAAATGACAGTATCATCCAGAATTTACATATGCATTTCCAAGTAGATAAAATTTGATTCAATGGAAAATAAGTTCTTGCGAGAATAAATTGAAAAGAGGATTGTACCTAGAACATTCCTTTGAATGAGTCAGAGGTGTGGGTGTAAAAGTTAATTATTATCGTGTAAAGTTAGAATTGAGATAAATTAGAATAGTAATTTCATCACATTCTACATAAATAAAAATAATTTGAAATACTAAAATACACCAAATCCAATTGAGGGGAGACATCTACTTATGTAGTACAGAATATGTAAATGAAAGATTACTCTAATAGTAATTTAACAAATACTAGGATGAAATATCTATCAGCTATATTGATTGAAAAACAGTCACAGCCAAGATTGCCAAGATTGAAAAATAGTAACAATTCAAGTACATGTATGCTAATAGGTCACAAAGAACAACAAAAATAAGCCTTCATTCCAGATATTATGTCACATTCTGAATAATTATAAGTCCTTAATTCCAATACTGAATGGTCATGAGTTGTTAGTTTTTCTTTGTCTCAAATACAAAGAAATCAACTGAATATAATACTTTTGAAGCTGTTTAAGGCATTCTAAAGAATATAGTGAAAGAAAAATAAGTTTTCAATCTTACCACATAACAAAAGTGCAAAATTACTAGGTCATTTTCCACAAAAAACTGTCATGACTCAAGGTTACACCTCCATGTCATTCTTGTGTTAACAAGCTTGTTGCATACATTTGTGTGGAAAATGACCCAGCAATTTTCTCCTCAGCTAACTCAGAATTCCATAAAATTAAGTTGGAAACACAAAAGCATATAAAATTATTACTATCTTACCTTGTACTTTGCCAAAGCTTGGCTGGTCAGCTTCATGTCATCTTCTGCTTGTTGCAAACGATCCTGAAGATATCTGAAAGATTAACATAGTTACCTCATAAAGAGAACACAAGAGGCAAGAAAAAAACATGCAAAGTGGGCCAAAATCAAGGTTGTATGTGTCTTTTGATGATTTTTCACAGTCTGAATTTCAAAACTTAAATGATGAAAACATATTGATTTATTCAATATATCAATAGCTAAGCAAAATCTGCATCAAGACACTCAGTTTATAATTTTTTGTTCTGAAACTTTACAGACTCATTAAAAAAATTGTGGGAATGAATAAATTTTATAAGTGTCTTATTTTGCAGTTCTTTTAGAACTTTTGAATCACACCAAAAATGATTATATTTTCATCATTAAATCAATTTTAATGACAGCATATGTAACAGTTGTTGCTTCATGATCATTAAAATCGTCAAAATGTGTGTTTCACTTTGTTTCATGGCCACTTTGAGTGGTTTTCTCTTGTTAACAAGTAATAAAGTAAAAATGATATTATTCATTGTATACTATATATTTAGTGCATGTTTCAAGCTTTCAGAATTTATATTACGTTTTGTTCTATGAAATTTATGACCAGAGAATCACTCTTTCAAAATTCACAGATCTATCATTTTGAATCCAACAGAAAATGTTGTTTTCATTTTTGAAAAGCATTGATTTACACATTTCTTGATCCTTGATATAAGGTTGTATATTTCCTGCATTTTATTATTTGTCTTAATTGTATGCAAGTTCTTTTTGAATAGATCTTGTAGACTACTTACTTCCTTCCACACAGAGTGAATATTTTTAATACTGAAGTTGAATTAGCTGAGGTCTTTGGTGAAACAAAGACAAGTTATAAATTAAGAAATATTTAGAATAAGTTAACATAATCATATATTAAACATTAAAATATAATCCTGCACAGTGTAATACTGTAATTAGGCACAACCTGTAGGACTTTGAGTAAATGCTATTGGGTCTGATGAGTAAGCCGTTAGTAGAGGAGAGCATTTTGAAATATTTAACTCAGTTGTTGCTTGCATGAGATTCAGGTATTTCAAGTAAATGATGAAATCCCAACGACATACAAAAGAGAAGTTTTTTTTAAAGAGAGGATGGGGGTAGTAAGAGAAATTCTTTGTCCACTGGAGCAGGTGATTGCCTTGATGGTAAGGTATTATAATGCAAAGCAAGCAGTACTTCCATGAGAAGTCAGGAAGCATCTTTTGAGTATAAAGGAAGCATATAAAAGGCCTGTCTAAAAAGAATCTGACCTTAAATTTTCGGGTGTAAAGTCATGAAGAAAGGTGGTGCCACTTTCCACAGTGGAGTGGGATACCTTCATGTACATCCCGAGTTTTAGCACTATCACCACATACATCAGTCGCCATTTGATAGCCATTGCACGAGGTGCTGCACGAGGTGCTGCACTATGTGTTTGTTGGATTTCCAGTTTGCTCGAGTTGAAATAGCACATAGAGCAGCTGCATCAAATTTTGTCAGATTCCTAAGCCAAAATAATTTGTATGAATCGGCACATGTTTGAAGATGATGCCATTGAGGAAACTCAAATAAAGGAGTGGTTCAACCGATTAAAAAATGGCCACACACCTGTGGATAGTGACCAGTGTTCTGGGAGGCCAAAAACAACTCACAGTGCAGCTGTCATTGAGAAGGTGTCAAATTAGATAATGGAAGATTGCTGATTGACAGCATGGGAAATTGCTGACAAGGTGGGACCAGTAAAGATTCTGCAGATGCAATTTTACAGGAGACATTGGACATTTACCGAGTGACTGAGAAATTTTAGCTCAAGCTGCTGAACGCAGGAGTAGAAACAACTCCACCTTGACATAGCACATGACATGTTAGACACTGCCAACACTGATCATCAATTTCTCTACACCATGATAACTGGAGATGAGTAATGGATGTATGACTATGACCCAGAATTCTCTCGACTGGAGGGTAGAGAAGAGATAATGCAGAACGTGATGGCAGAGCTGAAGGCCATTCCAAAAGATGCCTCCCAGAAGTGTTTCCAGCAGTGGAAGAATCAGTGGGCTAAGTGTGTGGATGTGCAATGGGCCTAATTTGAAAGGGATAAGGGTCCCAACCCCATTAGGTATGTAACATTTTTTCTGTGCCAAAGGTCTGGTTCTTTTTGGACAGACCTTGTATGCCTCTACCATGCTTAAGTACAGCAAGCAGATGAGAGTGGAATATGAATGTTATTTTATTGACCCATTAACTTAGCTGTATAGTGCTATAGTAGGGGCTTGGTATTTCAATGGTTAGAGCACTGAGCTACTAACCAGAGGGCCCAGGTTCGATTCCGGATCACGCCTCTGGGCACCCTCACGGCTTCACCCAAGGTGTGTACCATTTTGCAGGTATCAGATCACCCTGATAAATCCCAGGCGGTACAGGAAAAGGAACTGGCCCCCCTACCCTGATATGTGAATTATCTGAATTTTGCATTTTTACAGTAATGCTACATAAAAATAACAGTAGTCAACCTGAAGGTCGGTTCAGTAGGTGAGGGTAGAGCTCGCCCAGTATTAAGCCCAACGACTTGTGAAATTCACATATCAGGGTAGGGTGGCCAGTTCCTTTACCTTTACTGCCTGTGATTTTCCTGGATAACCTGGTACTGGAAAAATGGTACACAGCTTGGGTGTAGCTGAGGGTGCCCACGGGCATCACCTGGAATTGAACCCATACCCTCTGGTTAGTAGCTCAGCACTCTACCCACTGGACTACCGTGCCCCCAATGTTACATACGCAATAAAAAAATTCTAGGTTTTTTTTACCATGCGCCAATAAACTAATAATATATCTTTGATGTGAAGAGGTTTTTAAGCTAAGGAGAGAGTTCATTATATTTTCAAATGACACATATTTCCATGCTTCAGAACTAAATATACCAAAAAAAATTGCAATCAATTCTTGAAGGAAAAATTAATATTACAGTGGTATCATGAAATGCAACTTAGCACACAATAGATATTAAACCAACCTGTTTTCCATAACCAAAGAATCTATGTCCATAACGTTTTTCTTGTCTCCTTTCAGCAAGGTGTTAAGCTCAAAGTTCAGTCGATGGACCTTGCATTTGTAGGCATCTCTTTCGGTAACCAACTCCTCTTTCTCATCCAACACCACCTGTAGATCTTGCCTCAGCTGAGAGTACTGTACGATGAGATAAAGACAGAGAATTTATGAAATAGAATATTATATTAAGTACCTATATAAAATCTTATCACAGTTAGAAGAATAATAAGTATTTTAATTTTTGGCAAAGGTTTCTGACTCTGTCATCTCCAAACTTAGATAATTTTCAGTTCACCATTGGTTTAGAAATCACACTAACTGGATCATCTTATTTATTTAATGAGTTTAGGACTCATACAATGGAAATACAGGGGTTCATAATTACTCTGCTATCAGTAATCAATCTCATTAAAAATTATAATTACAATTTTGATTCTCCTCAGAGTAAAAACTCCAACACATCAATCCTTGAGGCTCATTTTGAAATTCAAAATATGAACCTTTTAAAATGTGTTTGATGTGGTCTATTACAACTCTTTGTAGTACATTAGTAAGTCACATATTACCACTAATATGATATTGTCCCCAATAGGCATACAATGGCCACTATATTCAATCTAAGTTATTGTAATTATTCTGCCAATGAAATATATTACAAAACTTGTACAAATGAAAGGATGTTGCATAGCCACGATCCAGAAAACATATAGTACAAACTCTTATAGATGTGCCAATGCTATGAGATATATATATATAGCCATATGCGTGACACCATTTTAGCCATGGCTGGTATATGTACAGCTTCAGACTGCTATATTCATCACTGTCTAATTTCTAAGAAAGGCAAGAAACTTGAGGGTAAGTGATAATATAATCTAAATGGGTTTCTGGACTACAGATGTTGTAACCCAGAAGTGCGAGTTCATTTGGACCCCTTCATGAGGCAAGAACAAGGGGTACAATGAATGGCAACAATCACTACAACAATACATTTAATCCTTCACTAAATTTAGGGTCTGCAGCCCATCTGTAGTATGTACCCAGAACCTGGTGGCAGTAGGCATTAGGAAAAATTTAAGAATAATCTAATCGCCTTGGAGCTACTAAATATACCTTTAAAAGGCATTGAATTGGCTATTCAATTTTAATTGTAATACATAACACTGAAAGAATTCTTGAAAGAGCTCATTCGTTCCCATGCAAAGGAGTAGGATAGTGGACAAATACAATAATTTTAAAGCAACTAGCCTTACCACACATGCACTGATGAACTATTTAAAGCTTTCTGCGTACCCCTTCACTCTTTTAAGCCAAAGTCCACTTCCATGACATGAAATCTCAACTTTACCAACCATCTTGGCCATTTTTTATATATTACTTTAGGGTAAGTGTCTGCACATCTACTATTTTTGCAAACAACCCTTCTACTTTGAATAAATAACTTTATTCACATCGATCCTCTCTTCTCTAAACCATGAATTCAGTCTTCCATTCTCGGGTTTCTTTTTAAGCATTAGCTGATGTTAATTAATATGCATGCTTTATATATATAGTTGCGTATGCTCACTAGGTATACCTATATACTTTTCCACTTAACACATTTTCATCATTAATCTATCTACCTCTACTCCAACGATTACTTTCTTTCAACATAAAATGACCATAAGATGAAAAGTCACTTCCTGTCTAGCACTTTGTAACCATCTATTAAGTTGGCATGGCGTATATGTCCGTGTATAGAAAAACATAAGGATTTTGTGAAAGCACATGTTGTTCAGAAAAAAACCTTTGAATTCAGTGTCTCCAGCTGTTTGACCAATTCCTCTCTCTGATGGGGTGGGAATGGATCACTTACAACCACAGAAGTAGACCGCTGGTGAGCTAACTGCATCCTCAGAACCTGTTAATAAAGAAATAATTTGTGTCAAATTTTATTCTTTACAGTAAAAAACTAAGGCTAATTTACAAAATGCGATAATTTGTTTTTGAGTGTAAATTTTGACTTAGGAAAGTTATTCGTGTACAGTGGAAAAGTACACAATAATGTTCACTTACTTTAACATCACCCTGAGCATCACGTAGCCTTTGCCTGACGTCTTCTAATTCAATACGTAAGGCTTTATTTTTCTCAGTAGTTTCCCCTAATATTTGAGCTACACTATAACCACTATGCTCACTTTCTACACCCCCAGAATAAAGAGAAAGACTACTAGAACTCTGAAATAAATTTGAAATGAAGGGTATTTTTAAGAGAAATTTCGAATAAAAGTACCAACACAAGGTATACAAACTAAGGTTTATTCATCACCTTATTATGAAACCTTTTCTTTAATGTGGAGCACCGGTCTTGGAGTTGCTCAGCCATTAACTTGAACTGATCCCTTTCAGTTCTACACTGATCAAGTTCTTTGCTAAGTATAAGCAATGCTTCAGCCTTACTTTGAAGTTTTCTCCGCAAAGCTGCATTCTAAAATCATGAATATGAAATGACTTACTCGCACAAAGATAATTATTCAGATAAAAGGGATTTCAAGAAATCCATATGGAATATTCACAAGGGAAAGAAGTACCTCCGCTTTGAAATTGTCCACATATTCATCCATTCTTTCGCAGCTTTCAGCTAAGGAATCGTTCATTGTGTGAAACACTTTTCGAATTAATCTATGGAGACTTAATCATAATATTAGAAACGTTTACTGTCAGCATGAAACTGCCATATGACTTTAAAGTGTATGTTTACTTGTAATTGTGTTATGGCGCTCGGCCATTTTTAGCAGACAGGAAACAGGTGAAAACATGTGAGCGCAGTGTGTTTCGGAAAAAAGTCTCACAACTCTGGGCCCACATATAACTACTTGAGAATTTATTTAATTCAAAGATAAGCCTCTTTATTTCTTTTGTTTAATTTTTTTGTAATAGTTCTTATGATGACGACATTAAGTCACAAGTACTTCCAAAGCATATCCGCAAAAATCAGGAAGTGGACGAACCTCCTTCCCCTTTCTCCACCAGTCTGCGTTATTACAAAAAAAATAAACTCCTTTTTGAGTTTCTCAGAACTTTCGGATTTTTACCTTCTGCAAACTGCAAAAAGAAAGCGCATTCGTCGTTCTTGGTATACTAATTCAATTAAACATTAAAATACTAATAGCTCTTTTCTTTTATGTAAGAGGTCCCTATTCACGAACTCTTCCCCCCTCTCCAACCCGCATTAAGTGGGGTTTTGCCATAGAGGAAGGTTTTGCGTCGTAATGCCGATGTACAAATGAATGTGAGGTGTAAATGAGAGCGTGTTTTCTGCACACGATTTAATGTACTAAACCTTGGTCTGGGCTGCAGCCGAGAAAAATAGAAGCGAGTCAATTAATTTGTTAACAAATATTTGGCACCTCAATAAAAAAGATTGAAAAAAATGGTTTTTAAAAAATGGTCTTGAAAAAATTCTTTTGAAAAATATTAGCAGGGAGATTCGAACAAAAATTTTCAAGCACAGGTGAAGTTCCTTAGGATAAGAAAAATTATGAAGTGCTTCTTATCTCATACCCGATGCTTACTCAGCTTATATTCTGGGAGCCCCTTAACCACTGCGTCCTTAAGTTTATGACACCAATGAATTTAGATCATGATCGTCATCTCTGAATCGCTAATCCGGAATGAAGTCATACTCCGTTTTAACGTAGCTTGTCTGGTTCTCACGTCTACTTTTAATGCATTTATCTTAGGGGTATTTTTTTATTTTCTCTCAAATTGCGCCGAGCTAGATCTCTGCTCGAAGGTGAAGAGACTTGTTTAAATATGCAGATATATCAGATATGGTAGAATTCTGTAACGAGAAGGATATGGTATCTGCAAACACCCTCTTTGAGTAACATTGGCGAAGAAGATACACATGGAAGA
>LYUA01001719.1:60858-70868 GCA_002093875.1 Calopteryx splendens | reverse complement strand
AGGTCGGTTTGATAGGTGAAGGCATAACTTTCTTAATAATAGGTAAGCCTAACGCGGTGTGTGGAATTCACACATCAGAATAGGAGACCAGTTCCTTTTAACTTTTTTCCTTTTTCCCCTTTTCTCAGGAAAATCTGGTACCCGAAAAACCACGGGGCTTGGGTGAAGTTGAGAATAACTAGAGGCGTCATCCGGAATCGAACCCGGATCCTCATAGTCAGCAACGTATTGCTCCACCTACTGGTATTTCCCTTTTCCAATGGGTTCTGAATATTTCCGGCGAGTTTCCGATAGGAAGTTTCATTTTTGATAATCCTGCGACTCTTCCGACCTTGTCATAGTTATCTCTCTCGCGAATCGAGTGTCCTTTATTTCACCTGCGTCTTTATCTTCTTGGCTCGCATTGCGTCGCGACGATCGATATCCGTTTTGGGCGGACTTGTCAAAATTTCTGGGCGAGAGGAAATCCCGGGAAATCGACGTCGCCCCCGACGTCAAGGGATTACGGTTATTTCCGACTTAGTGTCGTCCTGACACATGCTCCCGTCTCGGACACATGCTCAATACATTGAAATGTCGACGGGGAGATGGAGTGGGATCGCAGTTGCACGAGGAGGTCACGTCTCGCGCTGTCTACACCTAGGTCCCGAGAAAGGTTAATGGGCTCAGACGTCACCACGTATCCATTTTGGTCGAAAATTATAGAGCATCAGGTTGTGCAATATCCTTGTTTGTGTCCTGAGTTTCGCGGAATCACGTAATTAGTTCAGTAACCTCATCATTGCGTAACGGAGGATAGGGGTCCGGTTCGTTGCCACCGGCGAATATAGTTCTGTTTCTCAAAGCTAAAAGACAGACTATGATCCTCTTTCAAAGCAATATAAAACGTAACATAAAGTTTTCTAAGTCGCCACCTGTGAAAGGAAGGCTAGAAATTACGGACCCAAAAATTATGTCACCCAGACAGAAGAGCATGTAAATTTAATCGTAGCTTCGAGAAAGGGACCCCACGTTCTCTTGATATACAGACCCTCCAAAAAAAACAATGTAGATAAACAAAAAAACAGCTTTAGCCAAGATATGCGACTTGCAGTCTATAGATTGACTCCGTAAAATTTACACTACACCTAAATAATAGCAGCATAATTACGGAAAGTTTATTCAATTCAATTTTTACCTATAATGAGTCATCTGTCGAACTGTAGCCTTGTATCGCCTACGCCCGGAGTAAAATCATATGAGTCGAACAAGTATATTCTAAAATCAAGAGATATAAACGTTTCAATGGCCAATATTAATATTGGCCATTGAAACCTTGATATTTCTTGATTTTTCCACGTGGCCAAACTAGAGGTCCCTTATAACAAGTATATTCTAGTCAAAGTAGAGAGTAGTATTTATTGAGAGATGCGAGTGATTGTTGAGATAATTTTCACCACACAAGGATTGGTGGGTAGGTTGATGACAGATGGCTCAACTGTGACTGAAGGAGGGGGAGAGAGAAACCCAGAGTCGGAATTAGTCTAGGCCTGGCACAACTGAGTATGATACCATAAATTGAAGCCATGGTTGTGAAATAAAGGAACAGTAGCGAATTTAAAAAACAATTTTTGAAGGCTCCTGAAGAAATCTCACAAGAGTACGCCAAGAACTGTTCCACTGTTAACTGTATTCAATGAAACTTGTGGAAATGCTTCATATTGAAGATAGGTGTAACTTGGATAACTTAGTTTTCCCACATAAAAAAATTATTTAAACACAATACACGACCTAGTTTTCGTTGAATATCAAGCATGATGGTGATATTCGACGGACCTAGGTCACGTGTAGTGATTAAATAAAGCTTATTTGGGAAAACCAACAGCTGTTCCATTTATCGTTATTCTATTCATAATACATCTGTTAATTTCTTACCTAAGCGAGGTTTGTCTCAAGAAGCCAGGGATAAAGGGAAAAACAAATAATAACAAATGTCAAAAATACTCTACCTGCACCTCACTGCAACTTAATTTAAAGTAAAAATAAATTTCTTTTGAAAAGGGTATCTATCGATTATTTATTCGATTCAAGAAATCTAATCGGATAGAAGAGCATATTCGATTCTGAAAACAAAATATACCTATGCACAGTTACACTACCATCGACGCTAGAAAGTTTGCAATGCTTTTCACGGATAAAAATTGCTCAGTTCCATTGTTATAAAAAAAAAGAAAAAATAGCAAGTCTGAGGGAAGCATTCTTGGTCGCAAAGCATGACTCTAGCAAACCTCGAACGGGATAGAAACTAGATGGGATTCGCCGAAAATGATTTAATTGAAGAAAGAAGCATAGAACTTCGTCCATCACAGTTCTCGAACACGACAATTGTTTCACGTATTAAATCATCTTATCTTAAGAGCCTAGATAAGTACGAGTACCCACTTGTTGATAATCAATTAATTGAAAGATGAAGCGACGGATATAGCATGATTATTTGATGTGATAACCAAACGGGACTCTAATGTAAATCCTGGGGAGCGGTATGACAAAAGAAAGCTTGTCGGGACGCAATGAACCTAATGGACTCAGGGGTACCAGAACCTTGCGCAACAAAAGACATATTTAAAATATTTTCCTGTAACTATTTGGACATGCTCCTTCACCCAACTGCTCGTCTGCGTGCTTATTAATTGTAAATTCTGTGGTAACAGTTATATGTTGTCGCTATAAATAAAAGAAAAATTAGAAGCTAGAGGGCTAAGAATGTGAGAATACTTGCATTTGAGGAGTAATTGTGAGTGCATTTTTTAAATGTTAAAGGGTTATTTAGCGTCTATTAATAGTTCCTTAATAATTTAATTTCTCTCAGTCTTAAGGCGATAGACCCTCAATTATTTGGAGCACCGAATAAAGTTAAAATTATTGTTTCGATTGTTCTCCGGTACTTTCAAAGAAAATCTTTTTCCTCCCATTCATTCCTTTACTTATTCTTATGAACCACGGTTACCTATTCCATCACGGTGTATACATTCAAATAAGAAAATAAATAAAGAAGTATCATTTTCATTTTGTTGCAACACATTCGAACATTAATATTAACTGATCAAATTATTTTTTAAAGATTCCAAACTTTTTTACAGAGTAGGTACTACTTAATACTTTTGGTAGTTTTTAATCCCATAAAAATATAATCAAGCGTATAATGAAAAAGGAATCAAACTATCTTCAGTGAAACTTAATTTTCTTCTCGTTTTCTTTAGTTTTTATTGCCGAACACTTCATATATTTTATTGGTTTGAGGAGTTTCCTTACAAATTATGAGCATCGATTTTTTAAAGGGAATAGGGCTAAATACTACACTAAAGATGAACCGGTAACTTCACCTATAGCCCAGCTATTATCAAGTTATTTTGAGCACGGCATGGTTTTGCAAATTTATACAATACGCAGATTAATAACTTAAACCGCAGTAGTCCACCCGAAGACTGTTTTGATAGTTGACGGCAGAGATCACCGGGTACGAAGCCTTATAGATACGGCGTGGGAAATCCACGCATCAGGGTAGGGTGATAGTTCCTTTCCCTGTACCACCTGCAGTTTCCCAGGAAGATCTGGCACCCAAAAAATCACACAGCTTGGGATGCCAAAAGTCACCGGAAATCGAACCCAGGCCCTCCCGTCAGCAGCCGAACACAACTTATCCGCAAGGTTGAGCCGTGTATGACGGCTCATTGGGGCCTTCGAACCCGCAAGGGAGGCCCAAGGTGGGGGAGCGTGGATGTGGCCTCGCCTCCCTACCCATCGGGGGAGAGAGTATATGAGGCGGGGAGTTAAAGGACCCCTGGTCTTTTTTCCTTGTTTATTATACTTTACCTGGCCCATGGGAGGAATTAAAGCTTTGTTTTCGAAAAGAAGTGTTGCGATCTTTTTTCCGTCATCACGCGTTTGCACAAGGTTACCACACCCCTCGAATAGTGACTAAATAATCTTAAATTGTGCCGGTAAATCTTTTGAGGGGATTCCTACCTCCCAGTAATTGTCGACAAACTTAACATTCCCTTTTTAAATGAAACATCAAATTACAGCACAGTCCATAATTTTACAGTAAAATTGTGAACCGTACCATTTGTTGTTTCATTTAAAAATGATAATGTAGATGTTTCCCGAAATCACGCCTGACACTGTTGATTCACATTTCCTCATCGTCAACTCCGAGTAACACTAGATAGAAGTAATACGACGCAGGAATTATTTCTCGCAGCGTGGGAGATTGCTTGCTCTACTCATCACTTGAAAATGTTCGTTCCGTATTATCTACGTGATGCGTAAATGAAACAACTAAAAACTCAGAACCTCGGTTCACTAATTTTGCGCGCAAGCCAAAGGTGTGAGCAACTCAACATGAATGAAATGATAGCACGTCAACTTTCTGAGATTCGATGATTTCATGGTAAGGCCGAACGTTCGCCGATGACGAGCGAGGGGCATCGAGGATTCATCACCGCGCCACTTATTCCCATTCGCTTCCAATTCACGGATGTCGACGGAGAACATTCTCTTCCGCGGACCCCTAACTGAATAATCGCGAAAATCCTACGCCCTCTGCGCGGTGTTGCCAAACCAGATTTGGGATACACGGCGGCGAATTGAGCCCGGAAAAGACGCTCCCGCATGTCGCACGGATGTCTAAATTTGACTCCAGGAAGAGTGAGTCCACTTTAGCCCATTAAGTTACGCCGTTATAGGGGCGCACCGACAAATTTAGCCGTTAAACCGGGTTCGAAAACGCATAGCATCAAGGTACCAGCTCGAAATGTTGATTCAAACTTTGAAAGACGAACTTTAAGGCATTTCAAATTGTATAAAGAACATGTAATGCACTCCTATTCACTCGTCGTTGTCTTCATTGTCTCCGAAGTATTTTATCTATAAATCATGTGAATGACTTCAAACTGTTTTTTTTTTCTAAAAATAAAAAAAAATAGTTTCAAAGCCCAATGGAAATTTTATGCCGTCATGGTTTATCATTATGGTGCACCCATTTACCCGTTTACGTCATAGTGTACTTGTTTTCAAATGTCCAGGGAAATTTCCTTAGGAATTTAAAATTTCTCTACTGAACTGCCTAGATATTTGTTGTATCAGGCGTAACTTTATGGAATTCACTCAACATATTCAAATGAAAGTAATAACTTTGTAATAACGTTGGACGCCATCTTCAACCTGATGATGATGACGTCCAACGTCGAAACCTAGGTCGTCTTCTTAATAGAGTGTGACAGACTAGCATCTGCGTGGGGAGACATTCAGCAAACCTCTTAAGCTATCTACATACCAGGGACCCGTTCCGGTATTCATTCGAAAGTTACGGTACTAAGCCTCTGATTTCGGAGATTATATGCCTTAACGCCTTCTTAGAAGAAAGAATGTTAAATCAAATGCCAAAATTCGTTAGGTATCCGTTGGCCACTTAATTTATGCACCTACAGAGAAGGGAACAACCAGTGCATCATTTTGCGATATCAGCTTGAAATTCTCAATAACAATAATTACAAAATTTCCCAATCTTCTGGTAAATTTTTATTAGCAGGGTGTGTCATATGCAATTTTTAAGATAAGTCCTACACTTGAATGGAGTCAGAAAAGGCTTAGATGAAGTGGATGATGAAGTATAAGCGCCAAATGTAAAAATGATTATTCGTTATAATGACAGTAAATTTTCGACGCTGTAGTTGTCGCGGCTGTATATCGCCTGCCGAATCCATCATAGGTCTGATCATTGTGAGATAATTTAAACTTCGATGGGAAATTGAAAGTACCAACTTAAATTCTTTCTTCTGAATTTAATCATTCAAACATTTCATAAATGTGATATCGGAACGGCGACCTGGCCAAACCAACCCTTTCTAAAAAAATCCAAGAGATAGAGAAGCATGGAAAACGCCAAAGAAATATATGGCGCCAGGGCATTAAGCAAACCGTGAATGTTCTACGTGGAAATGAAAAGAGGCCAATATGGCAGCAAAAGATTTTATAAAGCATCACTGAAGCTTCGTGCAGTTTGAGCTTCAATTTAAGCGGTGAAACATATACGCTTGGGTTAAAAAATGAGAAGAATGCGAAAACGTCAACGTAAAAGTGATTACAAGAGTGCTCAACAGGCATGAAATCGATGTGATTGCTGATGGAAAAATATCAACTTTTTATCCGTAGAACTTCTTAATATGTTTTCTTTTGTCTGTAATATCAACGAGAAAATAGGCCGTAGTTAGCAGAGAGTGTTCTATGTCTAGTTCACTACTCCTTCAGCCCGGATAGAAAGCATCGATAGACCTAGATATGCAGTTCATTGCCCAGTTTTTGTTTCCATCGCGTTAGCAACCTAAATTCGCCTCAACAGGAAATGATTTTTGCGTCTTCAGTGATTCCTCACTTCATTCACGATGCGTTAGGCGCCGCATTCGCATAAATCAATTTCTGGGGGGAAGTCAGAGCCTACTTTCTGTGGGCAGACTTTGAGAAATATCGGGGAGCGTAAAAAAAATAAGCGATCGAGTCATCTAAAAAATATTTCAATTGCATAAGAAATTAAGATCCCCGGATCCTCCCGCGGATGTTACGACACTCCGAGGATGAAAATATTCTTCGCCGGAGGAAATAGATGACGCGCAAAAGCAAACATAATTTAGCTCACTTGTAATTTCCATCTCCACTCCCCTCCCCCTTCGTCGCGTCACGGGGGACGAATGGCTTCCAGGCTAAATCGAATGCCTCTCGATAGGAATCATTTCAATTTCCATATTGATTCGCGCGCCGCCGTCCGGGAGGGACGGCAGAGGGAACACGCAACCGTGTGATTGCGTGCAATTTCCGTACGACGCCCACTCGACTGACTGCAATAACCACTTTTGACCTATTTGCTCGGTAGAGCCTGAGGAGTAGACTCCTCCTCTCTGCCTTGTTTTTTCTCCGGGGTGTGATATTTCATCCACGATAAAATCGGCTGCCTACGTTAATGCATCGGCCGGGGAAACTTTGACGCGAATGACGGAGGATGATGCCCACAGGGCCTCGAGACGCACGAGGAATGGCGAGTCGGACGGAGAGGAAGACAGAGAAGTCTTAGCAATTAGCAATTTGACGGGGAGGGGCGGGGGATGGGGGCCGTGCGATTGAGTGAAACACGGAGAAACCAGAATAAGTGGGTCAGGGAGATATTATTGAGAGAACTACCCGTCGAAAAGTGAGAGGAAAGGGAGAACGCCAGGCTGACTCGGAACGCATTGCATACGGTTTTAAACGACTTGAAGGAGGATATGAACAAGGAACTACGCACTAAAGCGGTGTTTGCTAACTTATTTTCCTCAACACTTTATCATTTCCGGCTGTGCACACATGCCTTCTACATTTTTTTCGCGTGTTCAGACTTCCTCCTACACCCACAATTGTCGAATAGTCGAATTTACTGTGCTTATAGTTGTAGAATTTTCAGCAATACCCAATTCGAGGTGGTAATTTTAATAGTATAGCAAAGGGTAGCGCAACTTTCCCAAAAAATGCGTTCAAATCCCGATCCCTCCCTCCCCGCTATCCTCCACGGTATTACTACCTAAGCTATCTTGCGTCGCGATGTAATGTATGAGAATTTCAGGAATACGACATGCGAGGACGTCACATGCTGCGAAATTAAACAGCATCTTGCAACCCTTTTTCCCCTTGAAACTAATATAAGGAACCGTCTGAAACATATCGGTACAAGATATAGCCCGCTGGCCGGATTGGGGTCCACCTCTAGGTTTTCAAAAGACTGGCCATTCTTTCTTAACTGCTGTAGATATATACAGTGCACTAAAACTAATAATGAGTCTAATTTTTAAGGTTTAGTAATGCTCCGTGCGCATAGCTGGATTAAAATATAACTATAGAATAAACGATATATAATTTCTTTCATTTATAATATTGCTATAAAATTATTTTTACTAAAAATTAAACCAAGAGAATGTAACGTTTCATGAAATGGGTATTTCAGGAAAATGTGGCTTGTTTATTTGTGGATTTAATTTGTAATAAAAAAATCAGAAACCTACCTTAACCGGTAGATTACCAATAACAATAATTTATAATAGGTGAAAACCATCGCTGAGTACAATGAGAAGGAAAACATGGTATCCAGTAAATAATCAGGTGTACCTACTACTCTTTCAGTTAGGTAAAATGTGCAACATTATACTAAATAAAATTAACTTCTTATTTCTACATGAGTATTTTTATGTATTAACGTGATACGAAACCATTACATTTGTACAGGTATCATGTAATTACCACATTACATCTAAAGTAGCACAACAGCAATTAAAAAATCAATGAAAATTGGAGTTTATTTCTAATTTGAGAACTGAACCTGCCAGTCAGAACATGAAAAATGTAGTGGAATTAAAAATCGATGACTTATCAGCAATCAGCACTATTCATCTCAAATTGTAACTATAAATCATTTATGATCCTTCATTTGTACAATATTAAAAAAATTATTATGAAACGGGAAAATTAAATTTTTAGTTGAATTTAACATCAATTTGTTTATCTTTTGAAAGAAAGTTATTACTTATTTGAGAAATGCTGAATCCATATGATATTGGAATATGTAAGCTTGGATGCCTCATTGAATTTTTACATCTCCAAGGTAAATACGCGAATACTTATTTTTATCGGACAATATCGATGTTATAAACATGAAAAGTCAAGTATCGTTTAAATTACACAAACCAGCATACGTGGACACAAGAAAAGTATGTGCGGATCGAACTTTGAACTCCATCTGATGTGATCTTCGTAATTTTGAAACGAAAATAATTTACACGCAATAATCATCGGATATTACATACATACTCTTCAGAAATTCCCTTTCGGTGGAGGCAAAATAAAAGAGCCTGATTATCAATTACTTAAGATACTTACTCCCTTTTTCCATACTATTCTGCCCTTGCATTATTTTTTCGTCTCTTCTGTTACAATCTTACGCTTTTTCATTCATGCTCTCATGTTCCTGAGACTTCGAAATATTATTCTGCGAGTCTCTTCATCTACATTCACTCATCACTTTGTCGGTCTACCCCTTCCTCTCAATTCTTTTCTTCTCATACAATTCATTTCCTCTCCTCTCTGTTTGGTGATTCGACTCTCATCCAGTTTCTTAACATGAGCGATCTAGCGAAAATTAATTTTTTTCATACTCATCAATTACCTATGCGTCCAATCCACATGCCCTCATGACCCTTACTGATTCCTCACTCCACCTCTCCTATTTTTACCAGAAATACTCCTTAAGAACCCAGTTACCACCGCATTCCCTCAACCATTATGATTATCCTGGTGTACCCTACTCTTACTTATTTACGATTATGTGCCGAGGTGAACATTCAAAGTCATTTCTGCCATCTCAAACAAATATTTTCATCAATTTTCGCCGAGCTCCGAAACATCCCGAGAGCATAATGCGGTCGAGGCCCGTGTGACCTTCAGGACACCTACTAGGAGCTATAAAGTAGGTGATTGCTTGAAATCGAAAAATAGCTAATTTTCTTCCGGGAATGAAGGGGAAGGCTGCCGGCCCCCTTCTGACACCTCATCGCAGGGGGAGCGTATTTCCCCAAATGTCCCCCCGCTCCTTCGTTCCGCCCGAAATTTGTATCAGACTGAGGGAGTTTCAGGAATCATTTCCCCGCGAGACTCCCACGCCTCTCCAGATATATAAATACCAGGAAACCGTGAGGCGGATGGCGTGGGGTAATGGGGAGAACTGATGAAGAGAAACAAGCTGCGCCCGTTTGTTGCTTGCGCTCGTCAGTGGGAGATTTAAATTTGAAACGCACTTCACCAACTTCCCTCGCCATGATCAACCAGTTGAGGGTAACCGCATGCATACCATTCCTCCCTTGGGTATATTAATTTTAAAGTTAATATTTGCATTTACCCACACATATTACACACACACACACACACACACACATATATATATATATATATATATA
>LYUA01001717.1:160646-175305 GCA_002093875.1 Calopteryx splendens | reverse complement strand
CACACGCCCTAGCGGCGGCTTGCGGGGTATCGTGTAGATTTAGATAGATTCATCTTAATAAGGTTGTAAATTATGACTTTTACATTTCAGCCTGGACAAGAAGGAAAGTGGAAGACAGACTATTTCTAATGGTGGCACTAGAGAGATGAGAAGTGTGTCATAACTTCCATTACACATCAAGGGACAGATGTTATATTAATTCTACATTGGATTAAAACAGAAGTGTCTCAAGAGTAACGTAAAAATTTGTTCAGGCAAGTAACAACATGCTTTGCATTTTGATAAATTAACAGAGGATGAATCACTAAATACTGATGATCAAATTGTTGTCACACATACTTAGGTATACAGAAATATATTGGATACATTTTTCCTGGTGTAATTCATGTATTTTAGCAGAATATGTATATTGTCTACTATTTCTTTGCCTTGTAACCAAAGTTTTCAGGATCTAAATCTATTTATACCCATGTCATACATGTTTGAATTTTGAAAAAAAAAATCTAAATGAAAAGTTTGTAAATCTGTCAAAAAAAAACACAGAAAGAGATAACCAAATAATAGGAGAAGGAGAGTCCACAAAACAGTTTGCATAATAGTGCTGCTATGATAAATATATATATAGTGAGTTTTGCAGCTTATTGCCACTTCTTGCATCCCAAACACCATCTTTCCTTATCATCCCAATCTCCTGGCTGTAATCCTCTTCTTCTATCCCCAGAAAAAAGGTAATCCTGTGCCTAGTTGTTGTTACTAGGCACAGGATTGCCTAGGCTGGTGCTATATTTCATCATTGTTTACCCCTTAATATCACATTGCAGACAATTAAAAAAATTGTGCAGAAAATTACTATTATTGAATAAAAACTTTCAGGGCTACTACTGGCTTACAATTTGTAAAACAGGGGCCTTTGTGGTAGTCATTCTGGGTTCAACATAAAATAACCCATAATTTCTCCCAATTGTATAAATAGAAGGATTTTTTTGACCTATAAAGAATTCTATATAGATATAGTTTTGAAAAAATGGGACGTTGAATCTCTTAGGTACCTATCCAGTTATGAAAAATTGAAATAATGTACATTTGGATAAGATAAGAGCTTCTTCGTGCCACTTGATTTTCCAAGATTTAAGTACGAATGCTTATGAAAGCCAAAAGAGTGGATTTTAATCTTATGAAGGCTAAAGAAACAAAAAAGTATGAGCTCTGAGATTAATCAGTACTAAAGGATGGAAAAAAATTTAAATTAGTAAAAATTTCACTAGTTTATTGAATACCATGAAATGTGTATTGACGATTTTATTGCCAGCCACTAGACAATAAACCCCAAATATATCGTCAACATTGACACAAATACAAACTTAATTAATTAAGATCCTTCTTAAAGTAAAGTGAAATGAATATTCTTACAAACTTTATGGAATTGGGCTTGGCAGTCTTCGCAGAGTCTTATCTGCTGGGGGCAGGCAACAAAAGGGTTAATGTTTGAACAGCATCAACTAGAGTGATGATTGATTTACACTTGATGATGATGATGATGTTCAAATATTGAAGAATAGGTATATCATGCTGCTCAATAAATGTGTGAAATGTCTACTTGGTAGAATTTTTTTCCACTCTTAATGTGGAATTTCAAAAAGTTAAGTCATTGATAGTCAACAGTAGCAGAGGGTTTTATACCCAAAAAGCAATTTTGTAATCATAGCTAGAACCACATTGTATAATGTCAAATTTCTATTTCACGTAATCTATATAATAAACTAAATAGGTGCAACATGCAATCAGTTCAGTGCAGTGTTACATTGGGAATGTGCATAGAATAACATTTACATTGTAAAGTGAGCCTAATCTCAATATGGGTGTCCTCTATCAGGAAGTTATATTTATTGACATTTTTTGCCTTGATATCCTCCAGATCTGTTCTTCTGTATACCACCCTTTGGCCTTTTATCACCAATAGTTTGGGAAGAAATGCTCTAAGATAGTGTTAGAAGGTATTGCAGAGGATTTATATACAGCAGAGTCCAGTAGAATTCAAAATTTGTAACTTAAAATAAAAAACTGCAAACAAATGAGCTTTGTGAGGAAAATGAGCCCATTATTAAAAGCTTAATGAATATATGATTTCTGTTGCTTAAGAGATAGCTTCATTCATAGGGCCTAACTATGCTATGAACTAGAAAGCTAGAATTTGTAAGTCCAACAATCATGTTGAAATGCTTCATGTTCATCACACCTATTGTGATTTTGGTTGACAGTAGACATAAAAAACATGCCAGGAATATGTTTATCATGTATCTGGTGTACATTCTGGGAATTTTAATAACAATAAACTCAGAATGTATGTATTTCAATTTCAATCAGTGCCAATTATCCTTCACACTTTTCTTAACTTGGTCAGTTTAACAGATGCAAAGTGGCCAATGATGTTTGTGCATTTCTCTGATTGACCACAGACATTTTTATTTCAAATAATTATCTATTAAGCTCACCTTCAGTAGTGGAATCAGAAAGATTTCCTCCTCCAGCAGAAGTAGCAACTGACTCACGATCTGAACTTCCCCTTACTCCCGAGTCAGCACTGCTTCCTCTTTCTCCACTGATTGTAACACCAAGAACTGAACCAGAACCTGTTGGAGTTTGGGGATGTCCACTTGTGGGTGTGACTCCTCCTCCCAACCCAACTCCTATCATCCCTGACCCATTCAAGCGGCAATTGTGCATAGATCCATTTCCACATTCCTGGTCAGATGATGCACCACAGCCACATGTTCCTTGTGCTGTTACCAGTTGTCTTTTACACTGTGAGATGGTTGAAATGTCGAATTAAAGGAAAAAAATATGTCTTACTCTTGAGAAAAATAATATTAATCTTTTTAATTTGGAAAATTTTCAATCTATTAAAGATAAAAATTTACAATTTCATATGAATCACCAGGATATATTTATTCATAGACGTAAAAACATATGCCAGGAATATGTTTCTCATGTATCTGGTGCACATTCTGGGAAATTTAATAGCAATAAACTCCGAATTTAACAAATTCAATTTTATGAGTTAATAGGAGGATGTATATTTGTAATTTATCACATTATAATAAATGGTTCTCCAAAAGTTACAGGAGTATTTGAAAGCAATAGTAGGTAGACATACACCCATCCAAACAGCTATACATATTTTGTTGAGTAATAAATATTTTTACCTCTAATGTCCCAGAAATATTTCAATACACAACTTTTTTGCAAGCTATTTTCTTAACTTAGTGCCATTAATTTCTTGTCATGCATTTACTTATTGTTAATTCGTCATGCATATATATATTCTTATACAATTCATAAAGCAATTCTACTATGGTGCATTGTGAGACTAAAAAGTGAATACAAATCCATTGACCACATTGATAAAGACATTTATACATTAAAATGCTTTCAAAATAAATGCTCTTTTTGAATGAGTTGCATCTCAGCATTTATTAGGAAACAACTATAACACGTTGGAAGAAATCTCATACATTAAACATAAAAATTAGCCAAGGCAAAGCATGAAAACATGGGATACCTAAAATATTTGTCTAGAAAACTTCTTTTTTAAGAAGTTTCCAGATTGATTATTATAATTTCTCAGATGGTTTGCAATACATAGCATCACACTGCATAAAAAATTCAAAAGTTGTCAAACATTGAGTAAAACAAAAATGTGGGAGAATTTGTGAGTTTTGAAGAAGAAAGCAAAGCTTCGAGTTCATATTTAAAAGTTGGAAATGCTTACCAGCAGCCCAGGCAACTCATCAACTATGTCAATTTCAGTATTTTCATTTTAAAATATGAAAAAATGTTTCTAGGTTTCACTTAATTTTTCACTCCCAGGATTGTTACAGCTTTGATGGACATAACCAAAACCCTGAATATTTATTAGAGAAGCTAGTGCTCCAGAGAAATAAAACACTTTATACTTAATATTAATGTGAAAAAAAATGGGATCTTAGTAATCACAAGATCTCTCCAAAGTGCCAAAAGGCATCTTATGACATTATTATCTTTATTTTAAACGATGCTCATTGTGCTATCTCATCATTTGAATTCAAATTGAATGTTTAGTTGTGCGTGTGCGCTGTGCATTACTAACTTCCTGTAACTGTTGGTGAAGTTCTCTTGCCTGAGCCTCCCTTGCACTCAATTGTGCTGCTAGTGTGATTCCTCTCTCAGTTTGGTCTTTGGCATGGCGCAATAACCTCCACCTTTCTCTTTCTCTCTCTTCTCTCTCGGACCACAGCTGTTGCAGTGAAGCTTCATTTTCTCTCATCCTCTAAAGCAGATAGAATGAAAGCATTTGTTCGAAGATGCATAAAAATTTTGTTTTTTCTTAAAGAATATAAATTTCATAGGCATAATTTTTCATGAAAAAATTTCTCAAAAGTTTTGGAAGCAAAAAGCCAGAATATATATATTTAATTAGGCGACTTTCAATCACCATTGTGAAGGTTCCCAACAGATAATTATGAAAAACCCCTTGTGATGAGTTTTTTGATATTTTGAATTCTTATTCCCATGAAACAAAAGGTAATGGCAGAAAAGAAAAATAAAGTTGTCATAAGATGAGGTTATTGGCCGCAATGATATCTTCATGCTTTCACTTTGTCAGCTTCGTTAAATTATTTATTCCACTTTTTTGTGTAAGCCGTGAAGGATATCCTTGAGGTTATGTTTTGGAATACTTTGAAAGAGGGCTGTCAAGAGTTTTATGCATCCTTGAGTACCAGATAAAAAGTTGAATGAAAAAAAGTAGTCCTGGTACATTTGCTTAAAACATTTTATTCTTGAAGTATGCTAGTACATTAGGGCATACAATGAAGTCAGGAGGTAATGACATCAAATTGAGATGACGCAGTTTTTCAAAACAATGAAAAGTTGGGAACCCTACATATGGTTTCACATTCATGTCACCAAATATGGAAAGTTTACATCATTATTGGGTGCAATTATTGCTAATAATGTTATTATTTAAACATTAATTTTCAGCCATAACACGTACACAGTAAAGTTGTCTCATTTACAATAAATGAAATATATATTAACCATGAAGCTGCACCATACATTTAAGTGGTATGAAAATTTGCTTCACAATCAAAACACTATTAAAATTTATGGGAAATAATTTCTACTCACAATTACTTTAAATAAAACAACTTTTTATCTAATTTGAAGAAGTACATCTAAATATAATTTAAGAGGAAGACATTGTGCTAACCCAAAAAGCAATAAGAAATCTGAGATCAATTGTTGACCTTCTGATAAAACTGTTTAATAATATATGAGTGATCACAAAGAGAATGCACAATTTGAATAATACACAGTATTGCATATTTTTAATTTGTTTTAAAGTACAATTGGGGTGGGTGCATTCAAATTTCTTTCAAACTGAATATTTTAAAACAATAACTCCAAATAAATCTCATAAGATTAACTAAAAAATTAACCTCCAATTAGAGGTTGTGTAAAAAGGCAGGTACCTTGGTACTTATTTAGGACTGTTTAATCAAAATTCATTGATCATAGCTGGGTTCAGAAACAACACTATGCAGTTTGCAATATAAAGGGCTTCATGGAATGGAACCTAAATTTGTGATCATAAAATGCTCTGCTATTTGCATGGCTTCTGTTTTTCATTGAACTCTTTAAGTACTAATAAATCCACAATAATGCGCCCACCATATTCTGACTTTAAAACATAACAAAGATTGTGCTTCAATTAATAATGGTAATGTATTTTCAAAGTCAGGGAATATCAGACTGGTATACTTTCTATCCCCCCACAGAGTATGGGGATAGCACTGACAATAACTTATTATGAGAAATTGTTGATTTTGTGCTTGTAATCCATATTCAAACTTAAAAATCACCAGAAATATGATTCACTGCAACAGCAGTAAATACAATATTAGTGAAATAACTGGCACACATAAAAATATACTAGATGAAAAAGTGGAAGATACCATAATGGAATACATCTTTAAAAAAACAATATAGATGCATTTGGCATAGGTACTAGTAAAATTTTATTGGAATGTATTATTGTATGCCTATCTTAATAACTGTTGAGCCATTTTAATACTGAATGTTTATATTTTTAATGCTTTTTTGCAGTAAACTGCTTGTTATCAAACAGCAGAAGTCAAAACAGGCTAATAGCCATTATAAAAATATATGTAGTGCATTTCAGAAAAAATATAAATTAAATAAGTAATTGAATAGGTATTTTAATAAATATTTAGCTGTATGACTAGGACACACCCTTATAGATACCATTAATAAAGGAGGGATTAGTCTGTGGCGGAGGGAATTTGTGCATGGTAAAATAGATTGGCTCTTTTCAAGGTCAGCCATCATACCTATTTTGCAGCTTGATTAAAAAGTCATTCTTCTAAACTAGATTTCACAAAGATGTTCACTATGAATGGAAATTACTCTGCTAATTTCAGCATGAATCCTAGTTTTTCATTTCAGTTATCATTGGAATAATATCAATGATGAGAAATGTTTGTGGTACACTACAACAGTATGTAAAAAATTCTGCTGATGTGCTATTTTCTGTGCAACAGATTTTTTTGACCGATTGCACATAAAATTTCTCACTATGAATAAAATTGTTCTTGCTTTCATAAATACTCCAGAAGGTTATGATAGTCTAATGAGTAGGTTTTTTATCTCACCATAACTGTATATTGCTTATTATCTCACGAAAAGTAAAACAAAAAAATCAGTGTACACATTATATACTCTTAGTAATTCACAGATTATTTTCATTTCTACCCAAAAGGAAGACAAGGTGTTTTGTTTTTCAATTTTACCAAATGGAAGCCATTAATTTCCTTAAATTTGAGCGCTTTGTATCAGCTTCATACATGATAATGCATAATGAAATTTGAGAGGATTATGGCCCAGATCTAATTAGTGATTCTGATAAAGCCCATTTATTATTAAGGCTATTAGTTTAGAATATGGCAGTGAAATAAAATGAAAAAGGAGTATACTTTGAAAACATTTCCAAAAAAAGTTTGCATCAATGAATTGTAATTATTTTCACCAACTGTCAGTAAATTTGTTGTAATAATAATATATGTAACCTACCAGTTAAGGTAGGTTTCTGATTGAAGAATTCGAGTGGTTTCTGAATTTGTTGTAAGTAATAGTAATTATGGGAAGTGCCTGACAACTGAGATGATTGGAAAACTTATGTTAAGGTAATTAATCTATAGTAATGTAGGGTTTAGAGGAATGAAGGATGGGTGGAGAGAAACTCAGTCAGGGCTTTGAAAAGGGACTTAATGAAAGGCCAATTTGACAGATGAGATCTCTCCTAGTTGCTCCCCACAATGGGTTTAGAAGGAAGTCTGTGCTTGAGTAGTAACTACATATTTCTAAATTCAAACCATCTTACATTAATAACTGTTGTCAGTAATACTTAACGATCATCATAACTCTCAATGTAAAAATGTCGATAAAATATAAGGGCATTACCAAAACAAAGTACTTGCAGCAAATATTGCATTTTATTCACTTAGGTAATGCCTAGCTAGCAGTAGAGAGTCATAAATTGAACATGAAATTTCAGCCTACATGCTTATCCTGGAAAACACTGAATGGTGTATGGCAGAAGGTACAAATACCAATGAAAAGGTATGGGGAATAAGAAAAGTTTTTAAGGGAATGGATAAGGAGTGCAGCCTTTTAGTTGTCTCTTACTATCCACAGGAAAAGTAAATACTGATTCTATTTGAAAATATTACTTCTAACATTATTTATTGAATTACATATCTGTGGCCTGATCTGGAGATTTAAGTCATGTAAGTTCCATGATTTCAAATTAATTTTAAAATTTGTTCTGAATGATTTCCCACTTAGGTTTGAGGGTCTCATAAGAACTGGGGATGGCGCCTGAAAGGATTCTGTCAAATCATATCAAATTGATGGATTTACTATTTAACCAAATTTTTTTCAATTATCATTGAATCTTAAATGCTTCTTTGTGGGTTGCATGTGAACTGTGCCTTGATAACAATGTTGGAGGGTAGCTAAATTCCATGGATCCATTATTTAATATTTCACCTGTTCTACATTTTTCAATAACCAGAATAGACAAAAGAAGAAAAAGTTGGTGTAAAACGAGAATTTATTCTATGTGCTTGAATGTCAAATTCCCAGTTGGGAAAACTTACAATTTGAAGTTAACGTTTGAGCATTACACGTCAATACACAGAGATGCTTTGTTTTTAGTCTCAAAAAAACATTTGAAAGAGCATTAGTGATAATTAATACCTTACAATTCTGTAACATCTCTTCAAAGTACTACGCATCTAGATATTGCTTGAACTCAGCCTATAGTGAAGACAGAATAAATTCAATGCTTATGTACTTCATCATCACACACGTAAAATAACAGAATAGAGACATATTAGGGAAAAATGCCATTGCATAATACAGATTTTGTAGCTCCAGTATAATATTTATCATAATCTATTATGTGTTACTAATTATGAGGTTGACTGATGAAGTAAGGAAGTGCATATATCCTTTTGGATGCAATGAAAATCTATGGGTGATTGCACCAGAAACTCATATGTGCATGCTGTATACACTGAAGATTACAAATGACTTAACAGCAAATTTGATGCTCTCACCATCCATTCTGTTACTACTATTGTTTGTTAATTATAATGACACATATAGTGAGACCGAGCACATTCTCAGATTAATGAATTAGCCTCTGTAAAACGGCAAGTCTCTTAATGAAAACATTTTTACAGACAGCAAATGTACAACATATTTAAACTAATTCATTGCAACTAATCATATATTTGGCTGCACAAGTTCTTTTTTACCTCATTTTTGGGAATTACAGTAAGGGAAAACTAAATAGTGAAGCATAATACCAATCACAGCCTTCAGCCTGAAAGTTGGGTTGATAAGTTTGGGCAGAGCTCATGTGTTAGCTCCTATGATGTGTGAAATTCACTCAGGATAAGGGAACCATTTCCTTTCCTTGTGCAGTATTTGGTTTCCCAGGAAGATAGGATACCCATTAAAATCACCCAACTTGCAACTTGTGCTAAGCTTGGGATGTCCAGAAGCATCAACTGGATTTGAACCCAGGGCCCCTTGGTTTGTAGCTAAACTCTCTCCCCAATGAGCTACCACATTGCCAGTCTCATACTAACCTACAAAAGATATCAGATTTTGGCTTCAGAAATATTACCTACAACATTTAAGCTTAAAATTATTGGAGAGTCATGAACAAAAATATTAAAAAGTTAATTGCAGCTTTTAAGACTTTAATGCCTAGCCTTCCAGTTGATTGATTCAATTGCTTATCTGCCTCATAGTTAGTGCTCCCTT
The DNA here is from genome assembly GCA_002093875.1 of Calopteryx splendens. Taxonomy (NCBI): domain Eukaryota; kingdom Metazoa; phylum Arthropoda; class Insecta; order Odonata; family Calopterygidae; genus Calopteryx; species Calopteryx splendens. The sequence goes on along the minus strand of LYUA01001717.1, from coordinate 165,912 downwards.
TAACCAAACAATGAGAGGAATGTGTGCATAAAACTTAAAATCATCCTCAAGGTGACATGAATTTCTATAGATCCAGTAGTATTCCCTGTATACTCTCATTTTGGCTCTTATTATTATTTAGTATTCCTCCATGTACATATCTGACGGCAAATAAATGCTTTTTCTTATAAGATTTAAGGCATGAGCCAGCCAAGGGCAAACTATCTCTTATTTTACTTTATTAAAACATATATACTTAGATTAGCACATTTTAAGTGAATTTTTATAAAATTTACATTGATGACAAATTGCCTCTTTTTGCACCTCAAAATAAAATTAAAAGCATGCCTTTTGGAGCATAATAGGGTGCAAAGGCTTTCCGGTATTGTGCTACTTAAAGTTAATTCAATGAATAAAAAATTAAAGCCATGAGTAACTTTTCCCTCAATCTCCTACACTCACAATTATCCAATAAATAGCTAGGATTTAGATTCAGGAATCATATTCAAACTCACTTTGTATTCAAACTATTTCTGTTGGGAAGACTATTCATCTTATCATAACATTTTTAATGACCTAAACTGCCCTCTCAATGTCCCTCTCAATGTCATGAATGACACTTTACTCAACCATAACCACAGCATTGGATGTATCCTCGAAATGGGGTCTAAAAAGAACAAGTTTACAATGTTCCTCAACTTGGAAATCATTTCCACCAATGACGTTTAATGAAACCAAATTTGTTTTTAGCTTGCCCACAAATTTTCCATGGATACCATATGTATCAGCATAAAACAAGCACCTTTTTTTTCCTCAAATTTAGTTTTTAAATTCTACCTGTGTCTTATGTGTATCTACTGCTTTCTTTATTTAAACTAACCTAATTTTTTAAAGTTTTTTTTGAAACTATATTCTATATCTATGCTTTTCCTCCAAAGAATACACTTTCTTTCAAATTATTAGCCTTTAAAGGGCTATAAATATAAATTAATGACAACATTATCCAATTGTTCAGAGCTGCTGAGTTTTTTTAATTTTAAATTTTAGTTTTTTTACTCAAACTTCCTTTATAAAATTGGGGTGCATGTTGTATGTCAATAAATACGGTAGTAATCACTTCATGATAAGTCATTATGTGTTAATAGTTACCTCAGTACAATATTAGGCTGCAAAATATGATTTAATTAAAAAAGGAGAACAGTAACAAATTGGATTTTAGTTAATTATATAGTTTGCATAGACCATAGAAATTTTAATATAACCTGGTATAATGTAGAGTAGGTATGGCTCTGGTAATTGAGACGCAACCAATAAAAACATCATTCATGCCATCAAATAGGTTTAATGAGGAGCAATTCTATATTTAAAAAGTTATTCTGATAAAATGGAAAGTTTCATCGGAATACCTTCACACCAGGGTTCAGAGTCATAAGGGGAAAAAGACAAAAATAACTTGAATTACTAAAAATTTAGAATAGGTGAGTTGATCTTAAAACAAAATTGTCATGCTTAGTGACTCCTTTTTTATATAATTGATGGGTAATAGCTATCAATGAAAAACCTTGCACAGATAATAAACAATTTTTGAATAGATGAAAAAGCAAATTAATTTCTAATAAATTTTTCAAGTAAGTTAATAAGTCCATTGTATGCTCAAATATCCTCCTAACTTTCTCCCTTAACTTCCTTTTCTAATCTCCATCCCTTTTTAATGGTAAATGCTGTACTACTTCAACAGGTCCCTGCTTGGTGTAGGTACAGGTAGATGAGGAACATATTAAGAGCATAAGATAGCAAAACCATAGCAAGATCAGCAAAATAGAACTAGGTACCCATTACAAAAATAGCTAAGGTAAAGAAAGAGTGAAGTTTGACTAACAGTACTGATTTAATAAATGAATGCATTAGCTAAATGTATGGAATTAGGATGGTTTATTAAATTCACACCCTCATCACCATTTAAATATATTAATAAAAGGTCGTCAAATTTTATTCCATTATTAAATTAATAGACACCTCCTCTTGAATGTATGCAAATGAATTTTTCAAAGCAATTTACCTTAGCTAAAAAACATTTTTTGCCTGCAGTTAAGCAAGGGTCAAATGGAATTTATCTTCTATGCTGATTTTACTAGAGGTGGCAGTGTGCAGTGAAACCTCACATGGTAGAATAAGCTAATCTTTGAAAGGTCTTATTGGGAATCAGGGCCATCAAAGGGCAGCAGAAGTATTGTGTGTATAGGATATGATATCATGTTTATTCTCAGAGCTCTCAATTTTGATGAATTTAAACATCACTGACTGCCATGATAAAATATCCAAGCTGAAAATATTCATGGCATTATAACATTTCATTCAGGTTGATAGATGTGATTTTCTGCACAGAATTAATTTGGAACAAAATATTCAACTTTCACTTTTAAAAACATTTTTTTTCTAAGACTGCCATATTTACCACTGTAGCTCGGTTCTAAACATACAGCTGATAGTTTTCCATAATATTTGTAATATCCCAACATCCTAGGAGTTTGACTGATTTATCTTAATCTTCAAATGCCAGTATTGCTTCAACCAACATGCAGGCAATTCTTCAACAAATTATGTTGTTATACCTGAAACTTCATTTGGTGTAACAATAAATTTAGTGTGTGTTGTGCAAATAATGCAATTTGAATTATGCTTACTGCATTATTGACACTAATAATAAATAGTATAATGATATCATACTTGCCAAATTACATTAGCTCTGTGGTATACTCATGTATCAAAATACTACCTACCACTTTTTTGAAATGTTATCTAAAATTTTATTTAGGTAAATAATGACTTGGTAAATATTATAATTATTATTTTCCATTCTATATGACATTCAAAAGATTAATTTCTATTTAATTCAATTATTCCCTTAGTTGGAATTTCCTGAATACCTACACACCTTATTTTGAAGCTGAACAGTCAGAACCACACTAAGCATAAGATATTATATTATACAAATAAATCTGGAATTTTTAGTGACTTAAGTTGATGTACTGAAAAGCCAATTGAAAGTTTTCTACCTCATTTAAAATCTTTGGTGACATTATTCATTGCTTTTGAAAATAACTTAAGAAATGTTTGTGTACGTTGATATATCTTACGGTTGTCTTCCTTTTGGAGAAATTTTGGGTTTTCTTACATGAAAGATATGATGGCAATTTCAAAAGGTGGCAATGAAGGGAGTATTATTTTCATGATAAGATGGATGATCACTCTAAATATAATATATGCATTTAATGTTGGTATCATATTCCTGTAGGAGCATATGTGATGAAATCCATGGTATCTAGTTGTATGGTTATGAGATCTGACAATTTCATTTTATATAAAGTGTCTGTGCATTTTACAAATAATAAATACTCATAATTTTTGCTTGTCCAACAATATCTATAGATTTCAATCAAATGGAGTCTTACAGAAATGCAATATGTATCTTATCAAGTAGTCGCAAAAGCAATGTATGTAGACACACATTTTGCAATATAAATGCATCATCTATAAAAATAATATAGAAAAAATCATCTCTCAATTGTAAATAAGCACACAGAGGTCTTGTTTTACAATTGTTTAGAAGCACTTCATGTTTGTTAACAATGTTTACAAGAGTAGCCTCTATGCTTGGAGTACATGTTATCAAATTCGGTGAGTTTCATGAGTTAATCTGTCTTTGTAGTATTTTAAGCTATTTACCTGCTCATAATTTCTAATAAAATCTCTGAGCTCTTTCTCCTTATCTTCAAGAGTTCCATAGAGTTGTTTCATTTGATTCAATAAGTCGAATTTTTCAGCTTTCAGTCTCTTCCTATCTGCTTTCAAAGCTGGAAAAGAGAAAATGCCATTTAAATACATGCACAAATCCAACTGTAAAATTCGTAACTTGTGAAAATATTTCCATCTATATAATGCACCAAATAATTTCACATCTGCATAGGGTGCAGATACATTAGTAATATATTAGAACAGTTTTTGAACTTACTTAAAGTTCCTGCACATTAAAAAAATTAGATTCTGCATTTGATAATTACCATAAACTTAAACATTTAATCAATTCCTTCTAATATATACCTATTTGGTAAAAAGGAAATTTTGAACATGCCATTTTCAAGACCTTTTTAAAAAAAAATCTTCTAAGACCTAAGTAATTAGCTGTTTAAGTTGGAGGTGAAAATGTGGACTAGCATATATATCATCATCCTATTTAGACTTGACTTTAAATTGAGAATAGTTTACATATTTCTTTCTTTATTAACTGAGGTGATCTGTGATCTTTGATGAGATGACCCTTGCCAAATGTGTGACTAACTATAAACTAAAGAAAAGGTTTTTTTTGTACAAAAGATTTACCACCAGAGTTGCTGTATAGTGTGTGTTCAAAGAGAATCTGGAAAGGTGGAGAACATATTTTAAGCAAATGCAAAATTATTGTGACACATTAAAAATACAATGGAGGAAGGTGAAGAGAAAAAATCTCAATTACTCTGCTCTAAAGAGACTATTTAACTATAGGTATTCATCAGCACATGTGTTTAATTGATTCATAAGGCAGAGAGCAACTTGGTTAAAAAGGTGTATGTCATATTAAATGAATCATTCAGAGAAGGGGAAGCCAGCCTTTTCATTCGTGACCAGAGAAACAAACAAGATTTTAGTCGGGGGTATTATGGTCTGCTGCCAAGTTCTCTATTCACTTGCCTACACTCTACATGTAGGTTAATATGGAGGCTATAAAAGAATTCAATTCCTAGGGTGGATGTGGGGAATGGTAAAGCCAAGAAATCCTTGCACTTACTAATCAGCTGCAGTCCAAGAAGAGGAACAGATGTAAAGCTATAAAAAAACTAGAAAAGGGTGTTGCCATGCAAAATTACGTCAAAATTGAGGATGTGGATGTTACTGAAAATTAAGTAAAGAATGAGAAGAGGAAGCGCATGAGAATAGTTAATTATTTAAAAACTGGCTAGCTTGATACCAATAGATGGCTACATTTACTTCAGTGCAATGCAATGGAAATGTAATCTTTGGCATCTTATTAGCCAACAGAGAGATATATTCCTCAAGCAGGCAATGCATGACTAGAAAGTTAAAAGGGTGATGCACCTGCTTTTTTTACTTTAATATACTAATAGTCACCTACGTATTCATTGATTAAAAATATATATAAAAATCACATTAATCAACCCAAAGGTTGGCTTGGTAGGTGGGGGTAGAGCTCACCCAGTACCAAGCCCAATGGCGTGTGAAATTCACACAT
>LYUA01001717.1:132417-153282 GCA_002093875.1 Calopteryx splendens | reverse complement strand
ATATTAAGTGGAATTTACAAAGTATAATTTTTTCTCTCCGTACTGGATAAGTTCCACAAAGTTAAGCCTGAAACCGTCGATTTCATTTTCTAAATAAATCTATATTTATAAGGGATTCAAGCTAAACTTAGTGTTCCCTGTACCTGTGGGAAGAAGAGATCTCAGATAAAAATATTTTGCCTTCTGATGAATAAAGGCACCTTACTCATGCATTAAATTGCTCCGTTCCTCTCAAGATCCATAATAAGAATTATTCTTTACCAACTGCCATTATGGCTATCCATTTTTTACATACGAAGCTACTTAAGGAATCAGTACATGAAATATCATCTTCTGTTCGATATTATGCAGGAAAAACTTTTGTTCACTGAAAACGTTTTGCCAGTCTTTAGCCCTTCATTCATTGCCCCATATGTTGAGAGTAGCCCACAGTACCCCTTTTTGCAAATGTGGACACTTAAGGATCTGAGTAATTACCCATTGGCAGAGCCCTTTAAATTCACTTTCCAATAAGACTATTGAGCATGCAATGGTTGGTTCATTATTCATCTGGACAGCCAAGATCTTGTAAAAAGAAACCAACACAGATTCAACAAAATTAGATGCATTGCGACGCAATCAGGATTTATTATGGATTCATTTTCAGTGGAGATCGGGTTTGAGAGGTGGCTTCCTATATCGAAAGCCTAAAGTGGAATCCCTATGATGGTGTATTTTCCACATATCCCGATTTCAACTTAAATCCCCCCCGGCGACTTTTGTGAAGAGTGGGCTAATGCAGCCAGCAAGTTTCTCTCAATCTCCTCATCCTATTCCACTGGAAAGCAGTGCGCATTAATCGGTAAAGAGAAAATGGACCTCCACTAAGTTGTTCAAAAACCTCCCTCGTGATGGTAAGTCGGAATTCGAAGAAATTCGCTTTTTCTGGACCAATTCCCACGCAGTGACGAAGGTACGGGGAAAGGTGGAGAAACATTGGCTCCTTCCCCTGATCCGTCATCTGACGAAAGGAAAAATACAATTCACTTCTTCCATTTTGGTGAAAGAGGGGGATTAGGAAATGGAGATTGAAAAGTATGTAAAAGCAGGAAGACCAAAAAGCTCCATGAACTCAGTCATGTAGTCACGCACACAATTTCTAATTTTCAGTCGCACGTAATCGGACAGCGTTCGTTTTAAAGGCATGCACGGCAATTAGGGAAATCATTTTGAAAACAAAACAGACGTGAGCCGAGACCGTTTTACAAACGAATTTATAGCTTTCAAACCTACATCCCGAGATCACAAATCGAGGTAACATACTGAGATATTCGGACTGATTGCATTTTTATTATTTTTTCCCGGGACAAAATGTAATTCAACTTTTCAGGTTAAATTAAGATTTTCGCACAAGACTGAGAGATAAATAAATTATTGAGGAAAGGTCGAAATCCTTGTTTCGAGATCCACCCTCCTCTTATCCGCCTTAAACAGCAAGGATGTTTTTTTTCTCCCAATTGCATAAAAGAATTTTTGTTAGATGGTATCGTATTAAAAATGGAAGAAATCAGGCCAAAAACCGAGAAATCATTGTCTTTAATTCAATTTTTTTATGCCTACTTTGATTTAAGTTTAAGACTCCTTTTGAAATCTAGGTACTGCCTGAGTGAACATATGACGGATCCTTGCAATCCTTTATTCACTTTTAAACGTAAAAAAATCTAGAGAAAATCAGACTGGAATGGATTATTTTGGTTCTGTGGCTTATCTATATCTTTCGTAAAACTATTGTGCGTAATTGTCTTAATGGAAAGTTAAGTAACATCCACCCTATATTATTCTTCAATGATGATTTACATGGCAGCGATAGTTAAAACCGCGTGTAATTAATTGATCCTTTTCGATAACGTACAAAGCGTTATATGTATTCCCTTTCTATCTGCACACCTACAATCAATATTCCCGTCTCGTACTGGAAGGAAAGAGGAGCACAAGATGCTACTTCCGACTTCCTCAGAGAGAAAGTAGCTACACCAATGAAAGCGCGCTATTTTCTTATCGTAGGCAGAAAGCGCTCTTTTTCGTTTGTCTCATTACCATTGAGATTTAGTATTGCCTACGGTTGGTAAAATTTCCTGTCCAGTGATATAAAAACTGGGTGATCAGTTATTTTCATCAAGCTCAATCAAGTTATTTTTTAGGTTGGAAAATTGGATGGTTTCAGGCGTCACTTTGTGGACGCGAGTCATAATGAGAACGAAACAACTTGGTTTTTCCACATCAAATTTATTAACACGACCTAGGTTTCGACTTAAGAAGTCATCACCAGGTCCTGATGATGACTTCGTAAGTCGAAACCTAGGTCGTGTTAATAAATTTTATGTGGAAGAACCAAGTGTTTCGTTCTCATTAGGTTGGAAAAGTTAAAAAGCTTTTTAAAGAAACCCAATTGAGGAATAAACCTTTAAGTTTTAATGCGAGGCTAAAAATAGTTCAGTGTTGTAGTAGAATATATCAGAAGTACTTGAGTCCGGCTCCTTTGGGCGCCTTTTATTAGTTATAAATGGCAAGTGAAAGTGCAAGGTCGAATTCGCGACAATTATCGTGTAAATGAATTATTTCAGATCGGAAAACTTTGAAAATAGAAATTTCGTTCTAAACTACAAAGGGATTTCCTTCGGAAACCCTACCAATTTCATATATTATTTAGTTATTCCCATTTAAGAGCTGCGTTCTGTCGATGAAGTGAATATTAGTTTCCCCTGGCAAACAAACCCCCAAAGGATTCACCACACGCAGCAGTCTCGTAACCAAAATCATGGACCAGAATCTAAGGTATGAGGCTCAGAGACACTATTATTTAGAATTGGCGATGGAAAAAAAACATACTGGATGAAATATTGAATATATGAAGAACGGAAAGATAATGCTCATGAATATTTTACAAATATTTCCTCTATTCATAAATATTCCTATTTCAGGCAGGCTATAAGGTACAATTTAAATAGGTTTTCAACAACAACCAACGGAGACAAAGCTCACATTGCCATAAGAACTGAAGTGAAATACCTTCCCCTGAATGAATATTTTATCCCCGACTTTTCAGGAGTTGGAACATTTCTCCAACTTTAACGAGAATTAGAGGGATTTCTTCTGGGAGGCTCACCAATTTCTTCTACTTAAGCCGGAAAAGGCAGCAGCACACCTCGATGTGGAATTTATCGCTGGTGCCTTTCGCACGGAGAGCGACCACTCGAATAAAAACCTACTCCTTGAAAACCATTGGGAGTTAGAGCCCCAAACGATACGGAGAGCCAGGCCAATACCTTCCTATACCAATAGGCGTTATAACCTTGTATTCATATATGTACGTTTGAAGGGATGAAACGTTATGGGATATAACTTCAGGCTAAATACTTGAGTTTGGTACCGGTAACTAGGTACATACCAAAACATCGAAATATGTTTCTTACCTCATGAATCGGTATCTAGAATCCGTATCCTAGGTATTTGTACTGAGGTACCGGTAACTAGTTTCCTTGTCTAGATACCAACCCTTGAAACCATTTATATTGTCAATAAATTGCAGGAAATAGTAACCAGGATTAAGTAGATTAGGTAACCAGGAAATTATGATCTTTTCTTAAGTACTGGTACCTAGGATTCTTGTCCAAGCCTTCTTTCCCTAGGTACCAGTACTTAGTTTTCTATCCCTAGGTACCATCCCATGCTATAGATTTCCGGTTTATTCCTCCATGTGCTAACTAAATCACAGTTATCTACCCAAAGGTTTTTTTTTACAGACAGATGAGGGTAGATCTCACATCGAACAAATTCTACATTCCCTTAGCCAAGCGGAATTCATGCATTCAGGATGGGGAGCCAGTTACTTTCCCTGGGCCACCTGCGGCCACGAAATTCTATTATCCAGAAAATCTCACCGCTTGTATTTTAGATGGGATTGTTTTAAGGTACCACCCGGGATTTAACCCTAGACCCTATAGTCATTAGCCGAATGCTACACTCACGAGACCGACGCCGATTCCTAAGCTTAATACATTAATTCCCAGTCACTCTTAGATACTCACTAACCTTATTCAAGGAACGATAGGGGATAGATGACGGTGTAAGGGTGTACTGAAATACCCCAAAATGTTATATTCAATTCCTTTCACATCAATTCCTGCTTTCAAATCTTTTCCTATCTTCGAGGTGACCGTTGAAATGGCATCATGTTTTCATTGCAACTACATAAAACTTCTCATACAGTCCTGATCGCAAATTCTTCGTCTTCTCTACTTATCATCCACTTCTTTTCTAAAAGGTTTTCCAAAAGTTTCCTATAATACTATTTCAATTCCAGATTATCTTCTTATTTGACGTTTTCAAGAACTGAATCTCAAGTGCAGAAATGCTAGGCACAATCTTGAACCAATTGTTGGCATCCGAATCCCTGGATTTTGCTAGCGTCGTCGTCTGAATACCTAGACTATTAAGTTTGGAAATAATAATCGCAATTTTAAGCGCACGAGAAACAGCAGAATGCCAATTAAAGGTAATTAATTACAAGATGATATATTCTCGCCGGCGACAATTGATCCGGTATTTAAAAAAATATATCTTCACGAAAGTGGGAAAAGATTGATGGCAATCTCATTGAAAAACCGTAAGACCCTCATGGCGTGACCATCACACTTACAAGAAATTGTTTTTGAAATAACTCCTGTTGAGTTATTAAAGAAATGATAAATATACAACGGAACATTATAAAAATAAAAGTTGGTGTAGACAAAAATCAATGAAAGAACGAGGCGAAATTACTTCAAAATGACAGATGGACATTTGATTCCGCTGCCGACTCCTCTTTAACCATATCCAGTAAACCCTACTGGATTTGGTTAAAGAGGGGTCGGCAGCAGAATAAAATATCTACCTGTCATTTTGAAGTAATTTCGCCTCGTTCTTTACAGCAAGCAAGGCAAGTTTTCCCCTTTCCCAGATCGGTGTCCTGATTTCCGCTCTTTTAATAATTTGATTCTGAAGATACGCTACAATTCGCCTGATTGAAAAACTTTTTCTGAGATTTTATAGAGGCTTTCAATGGTAAACATCCTTCCGTCCTTTCTCTGGTCCACGTTCTTCTTTCGGCCAGCACGAAGGTCGTATCTAAAACCTACCCGGCCGTGAACAGACTCCTATCCTAGCTGTCCGTTCCGAGACGATTCTAGTCGATCTAGCACAAGTCTAACTTTACTGTTCGTTATAAATACTAAATTTATATTTTGACGTCCATGAGAAGTCACGGGGATCGTGCTCAAGTTTTGTTCATCGTTGATTTGGTAGGTCCAGGAAAAGAAAAGGTGAGTCCCCGTTCGTGTTCCGGCGCTACTTCCATACTTCCCTCCTCAGTGACTCGGGTACAGGCCACCCGATACAGAATGGCTCGATTAATCGAAACGCGCTTTACGAGACCGCAATTGCAAAACTGAAAGGTGCTCGAGTTTTGTGCCCGAAACAATGTACGAAATTATAACTAAATTTAAGTTACATATAGATATTAATTATTTTTATTAAGTTATGCGACACTTCATTTAAAAATTCCCTATTTCACTGCACTTTATCCTTCCACCAAAGGACATCCTTTCATTACGTGTTAGATCTTCGATGACATAGAGATTTGAACCTAAAAAAATCCACAATCAGACAGGAAAACTTGGAATAGGGCTGAAATTTTGTTTCCTCACTTTGATAGACACCCTATTTATAGTTAAAATGTTATGTGCAATAAAGTTAACCTTTATTAACGATATTAATACAAAAATAATGAATTTTATACAGAACTATATCCAGCAGAGATGTACGTTCCTACTCCACGTCCTCGTCACTTTCCGCCCCGTTTCATCGAACTGGCTTCCACTGCGGTCTTATACTGTCATTTGAAGTACCTACATGACTGGTATAGTAATAACGGTAAATTGTCGGTCCGAAGTCTCATGCCAGGCTCCATGCCATACTGGAATAGCATACTATTTGAGAAATGGTTCATTGATGAATTTACATTGTGCATGAATATCGCGAAAAGTATAATGTTTAGTACCCTGTGCAAAAGATAGAAATATCCTGACTCCTGTACGAAAAGTTATTGGATCAAGGGAAGCAAGATAGTTATCTATATATATATGTATCTCCCCGGATATAAAATAAATATAAATAAAGGTAAATGTAGTAGTACCATGAAGGGAAGCATCCGTACCCGCGAGGTTGGCTCTATCACTTCGGGGCGCGGGCGACTGAACGAGTAGGCCCAGGGTGCGCCACAAGCCCCTCACCCGCTTATCGCCTTACCCCATCGGAGACGAACGCCGGACTTTCGCTCAGAATGCCAAAACACTTCGGGTCGGCCCGGCGCAGACACACGCTACAACCTTCAGGCATTTTTGACAAATTTCCTTCGAGTCTTTTTCGGCTTCTTTACTTCCCCTTTGTAAAGATCCGAAAGGCATGGACGCCCCCTCTAACCGCTTCTTAAGTTACTGTCAGCGCCAACAAGGCATCTTTTTCCACAAAAAGAACAAAAAGTAACATTTAGACACCGCACTGCATTCTCATGAGTCGTATTCAATATTTGCGAGTAGGATAGTAATTGTCCTATTGACTGACAGCCGCGCCACAATTTTAAGTAGCGACTGAAGTAATGTAATTAAAATGTATGTCCTCCTGAATCCCCGTAAGGAAACTTAATGAGATGGCACACCTCCACTCCTCCCATAAGCCTTACGTAATTAAAGAACAACCCCATCACGCACACTATTTTTGGCTAAATCGTGAGATGATGTGTGAAGTGTCGTTTCGAGATTTTGTCATTGGGCCTCCGGCCAAATTAGTAATTTTTGCGACGTGTGAATGCGAAGAAAAAAGTCGTCAGGATATGAAAATAGGAAGTAGAATACGTTACGTAAGGCATGTCAAAATTTCTGCTAAGCAATGAGTCCCCTATTTTAAATACCCAAGTTTCATATCATAATGGGAATGACAGATGTATAAAAGTCACATATAATGCTTCTCGCAAATCTTACGCACAATTTATTCTCGAATTTTCGGTGATATGACATATAGTACAACATTCAATTGCATTGGAATTAATTATAATATTGAAGTTCTCGTAATTGAGGGGCTATACCTAATCAAGAATGTAAGCCTTCGAAGCATGTTGTTGGAGGCGGATGCTGATGTTCAAATGGACACATACAGTGATAAACGAGGAGTTATACAGAATAGTAGTGGAGGAAAAGGAACTACGGTGCACTATAGTGCATGTACTATATGGAACTGATGAACCAGGTGGGCTGAGCACACCTTGAGTCGTAATGGATTTGTTAGAACCGTAATAGAAATGAAGGCCCAACGAAGAAGACCGAAGGACAAATGCGTAGGCAAAGTGAAAATGGATGTTGAACAGAAGAGCTATCAGGGAAGTAAGGGAGTTACCTTCAGAAAGGGTTTAATTTAAGGGCTGCCCATCCACATGCGAGTTCATCATTATGCGTAGATTGCCTTTAATTGAATTAAAAAATTAATGCTTACGTAAGGCAGCAAAATGGTAGGGCATAAAAGTGTGCTTCTCCCCACATTACGTATAGTATGAAAGTGTTATTTGGGTATATCAGGGAACACTTACCTGCAAAATCATGTGCACATGATTATGCTAGAGTGTAGTGAAGCGCGTCGTGCCATGTAGCTGCAGTAAAATTGTGGAAACTACAAAGTTTTCTTTTTCACTGTGGATACCCATAATTTTCACGAAGTCACGCCTGAAACTATTAAGTTTACTTGAGGAGTATTTGCAGTAAAAAAAATTGGGTGATGAATGAGTGAACCATGGTTCAGGGGTTTGTTCATCTCGAGAGAATGGATGAGAGCCGAAACATCAAACAGATATAGGTATGAGAGAGAGTATATAGTTTAATAGGAAGGGTTGGACCGAGACAGTCATGTATAAATGCGGTTGAAATTCTCAATCAAGCAATATCATAATTATTGAAAGAGGAGAGCATTTATGAAACAATGTGTGTGTGTGACAGAGGCGAAAGAAGTACGTAAGGATAGGGAAGTATGGAAGGTATTATTAGTAAGAGAAAGTTCCAGGCTTTTTCTCTAGTATCTACCCGGAAATGGTACGGCGTGATGGACGTGCATGAATGTAATTACGCACTAAATACCTTTCATAGAGTAGCATCACAGGAATATTTCTTACCATTAGGCAACGTGACCCTATCAAATAAACCGCATCATCCAGTTTCCCATAAATATCCTCATCTAATTTTTAACCAAGTTCAATTTATACAAAGATTAGCAGGTTCCGCTGTTTTCCGCCCAACATTCTGTTGAGGTGAAGGCATAATCATTAAAATTTGAGTGGATAGTACCTGGCAATTTAGAATTCATCGCGTTGGGGAGAAAAAAATGTTGTTCTTATTATGTGTAGAGAATTTGTGACTACAGTAATGTGCCTCATACGTAGTTTTTGATCTGGGAGACGTTTGGTACCTAAGAATTTAGACTTGTGGGCATAATCTATCATTTGAATTTAGTCGATTTATAAGTTTACGAAGCAAAAGTTCGCTCTTTGAAAGGGGAGAGAGTTGAGGAGTGAGTGACAAAAATTCATTCGTTCACGTTCGAGTAATGAAGAATACAGAAGCCTATCTCTGCGGTTTAATGCTGACAGTGGAAAAAGTGGACATGGAATGAGATTAGAAAGGCGGGAGAAAAGGGAATGCAGCCAGAGAATTTCTTTATGGGCTGGGCTGAATCTTATTAAACCCTCTCTCCTCGCTTGACGATCTAAAAGATTCGATTAATACTGGGGTTGGCCACTCCAACGGCGCGAAAACGCGGCTTTTCTCTGCTCTTATTCCGGTCGCCGGAAAAATTGATGCAAAAGATCCGCTGGGAGTACAGGTACGTTTTTTGAGGTGGAGATAGGAAGAGAGTGCGTGCTTTCCTCGGAGAGCAACGCCAAGTTCAAGCGTTTTATGTTTGCCTCCCTCTCTGAGTCAGTTTTTATATAGTGGGGCTCGAGTAGTAGTTATATTCGGGCAGTCGACTGGCAGATGAGGTGATATGGATTTGGATAATTTGGCAGAGGTAAGCTTTTTGGGGAGTGAAGGAAAGGGGAAGAGACTCCCAGTACACAGTATTTTTTTACCGCCCGTAACACTGAGAGCTATCTAAATTTTGGGGACTCCGCTAATTTCTCCCACAAGTCTGTCATCTACTCCATATGACACTTGAGACGTCCCTCGTTCGTACGAATGACAGCTGTCCACTTCGCCCTTGTGCCCCAGACTGTCACCGCTATAACGGTCTACACGAGGGATGGATTACTGAATTAGACGTGCTCTTCAAAAATCGCTCAAGTAGGGCTCGGTTTACTTCAGAAACATACACCACGATCAAGATTTGAATCCGGGCCCTTGAAAGTGGGAATTCAGTAACTTTCAACCCTATTCACCGCATTAGTCCAATCCTTCATGAAGTGCTCGCATTTCCCACTGTTCCATTCAAATGTGTAAGCACCGCATTAAAGGTTTTCAGTCTCTCCTAAGCGGAAGCTTTCTAATTTCACGGAATGAAGACTGGCTCGGTTGATACCACTAGATTGGAATAGCTGGATTCCTGGGAAGAGATTGCAATGCATATAACATTTTGAGGTAGCGTGTGCAGTTTTTAGAGTTTAATTTAAAAATATACGCGGGGTATATGCAATTACAAACCGATATACCCATGAAGAAATGCAGAAGAGAATAAATTGACGAGGACCACGAAGACCTTTAGCTCGAGCTTTCTTCTTATGGAAAAAAAACCTCAACCGTGTTTTGAGACTGAATTTTCAAAAAGAGATTCGTTTTATTTATTCAGTACTGATCTCGCGACCACCTATGCGAGGCGAGTTTTGAGAGGCAGGAACGAGGAATGTAAATAACGACTGAAATTCATGGCGTTCTATGAAAAAAAAACCCTTTCCACACCTTGGTTCAAATATTGTCCAAGTACCTACTAGTCAATGCGTTCTAGATGAAAATCAATCGAAAACTTGTTCGCTTGGGAGGGCAATGTATTAACGATTAGAAATTAATAGGAAGAGAGAAATGAAGACAACACTGCGTGCGGTAGTGATGCCATTGACTTGTGACACCATACGCTTGATCTGTAAGAATCAGAGGAGTGAACGCAGAGTAACCTTAAACCTCTTATTTTGTAACCAACCTTTTCTCATTTTACAAATTTTTCCTTACAATTAGCACTCGTGGCTTGTTACTAAAGACTATTTTTACAAGTTTTCCCTTACAATTAGCACTCGTGGCGTGTTACTAAAGACTTCTTCCAGATCGTTATCAACCAGGCAGGATAAAAAGCATAGGAACGTTTTTTTTTAATGTATTTAAATTAAGATTCAGGAATACTAACCTCATCACTGTAGGCGAATTGGAGAGTGAGTATACTAAACTAGGTATTACAAGAATCGAATAAAAATAAACTACTTACACACTATGCATGACTTCGCGGCTTCCGAACTTTCGCTGCTTACCAACGTTCTCTTAAGGATACGTCAGGAGATATAATAATGTACACGGATTATTGGTTTTTAAAAGTGCTTTTATTTATGAAATTAACCATTAGTCACCTCAACGACGAATAAATTAACGGTACACTTAATCATAGCGATGGCTTAGATTTTATCATAGCGATGACTTAGATTTTATCATAGCGATGACTTTATGATACCATTAAAGATAAGAATATCATAAGGGGTAGGCGAAACTTCACAGTACACTCCGAGGAGTACGTTGGCGAAACAGGTTCAGGAACACTAGCACATTAGTATACATCAGCAGCACGTGTCCCCAGAGCAACTTCTATTTCTTCCTTGAAAGTCAAGACCAAGTTAGGAAACCTCTTACGTACCTCGTTCTAACACCTTAGCAATCGTGCGCCCAGCTGACCTAAACTTTCCTTCATTTATCTTCCGCTTAGCTCTTCGTTGCGCGCTGAGCCCTCTCGTTCTTATCACTAATTTATCGAGTGACTCATGTAATTGAGGTAGTTAGAGAAGGTTACGATGAGGAAGAGAAAGAAGAATGTGGGATAACATAGTTTTGGGGCTAGGGTAGTCAATCAAAAATGTCTTGGGCCTCTATGTCTTCCGTCCTATCACGGACACATCTCGGGTACGGGGGGACACACTCCGACCTGGTAATCTTCCATCCCACCCTCGCTGGAAATGGAAATATGCTGTCACTGATGTACTGATTTTAAAGTACAAATGGCAGAGAGTAGAGTCTCCTTTCCATCGCTTTCGATGCTTAAGTCCACAACCACATCCTCTCCACATTACTGCACCTCAGTTGACTTTCCGATCCTCCTAATCCTCGGAAGGAAAAATAACCCCCATCTATTCCTATCCAAACGTTTCTTCCTCCCATCAAACGGCCGTTTTGATCATAAGCCGACATACGTCAGGGTCTACTTTCAAAAGCCAATGTGACATTTAAGTGTCACGTGAAGTAAAGATACCAGGGCACTGCAGATATTATTCTCCTATTTTTTTAAGAAAGAAGAACCTTGTTGCACTTAGTTCTAAGCTGGGAAAACGTAGAGAATAGCAGAGAAAATGATAGCTTTAGCTCAGGTTTTGTCAACAGTGACACATTTTTACGTTAGCCATTGCATTCGTTTAAGTAACACTTTCAGTGCTCCCAACTCAGCAGCCAAATTTATCATTCCAATGAATGCTTTGGTACTGATTACCCTGATTCCATTGGAGGGCACGTTAAATCGTGTACACAGTATTGATTTTTGTTAAAAAGAGGATTATGTTGATGCCGAGTTTCCTTCCACCCTTTCCCCGCTGCCTAATATACACTTCACCCACAGCTAACGTCTAAGGTGGCAATGGACAAAGCTGTCGATCGCCTTTGATAATAACGATATGTATATCATTGCCCCGTTGAATGCCCTAGAATAAGTATGGCCCACTAATTACCTTCACTACCTGCTTAGCTTATCGTCGCAGCATAGTCGGCATGCTTTACTGATCAGCAGCTGGGCACCAAGCAATTGAATAGGTACTAAGGTTATGCCCTAAACAATTGTAGTGCAAATTCAAGAATAGTATAGTATTTGAGAAACACATTTGAAGCATATGTTGCGCATTCCAAGGCTTGGTTTTTATGCATGCGGGCGGTGCGGAGGCCGTTCGACCAATGAGGGGAAGGATTTTCGATGCATGCGGGCTGTGCAGTGCAAACACTTCCTCCGATTGGACGGAAGAATTTCGCATCTCACCGCCCGCATACTTGAATACCCAATACGTAAGGCTCCACTTAGCGCACACGATCTCTTATCACAAAATTCACACACTTTTTTCGAGTTCCAATGACATGTTTGTAGCTACTGACTTTAAAAATAATACATACTTCCTCTTTTTTGAAGTCGAAATAGTAATTATTTAGTATTACGCTTTACGTTTAACTGTGCATCGTGTGTAATAAATTGTAAGAAATGTCCGAGAGCTAATTTTCCAAAAGCAAGGCTAACTGGTTACTTCTACATGCACGTTATGTAAAAAAATGTAAATGAAAAAGCCACGAGTCCTCGCTATATTCCGTCAACGACCTCTCAGTTGCGATCCGTACTAGTTGTTTAATTTTGACGTAATATGAGAGCGATCCTCGAAAAGGAGAAAAACGCATTGAACTGGTCTTAAGCCGGACTACATTAGGAAGCACTATAGGCGGTGCTAGAGTTTCGGCGTAAGTATTAATTGAGGTTTTTGTATTCCCCCACATCCGAGGGCTCAACGTGAGCTCGTAAACTTCACGGAGAAAAATCCATTACATGGCAAAATAACATCAGTACCCCATACGGAATTGAACCCTGCGCTCTCCATGCTGGCCAGAGAGCTCATTATCCGCTGGATTAATCCAGTGGTCTCAGGGGAGTTTTATGAGCAAGTTAGCTTAATGCACGTGGCGTTGTAAAAAAAGTGTTCAGTTGTAGTTAATAAACAGGATGCGCCAGGCATCGGGCGCAGTTTACCGAATACTGACGTCGCAACGCATAAATATCGTGGATGTTTTTATTATCATATGTCAGTTCCGGCGTTTACTTGGGTATGGAAAGTGGGTTATTCAATGGGTATTGCAATAGCGGATGAATTATGGGTTCTTTAACAATTTATCAGTCCCATAACTGAATATTTCAACAACGGTACAAGGTAAATAATATCCCCTCTTCCTATTAGATCACAGTGTCTCCGGGTAAAGAGTCTTAACTTCTAATGGCCATCAACGAAATTTGGAGTGAAACATTTCAACAATGTGAATTTTGGGTTCCAGAGGACTAATGGATTTTTTCAAATATTTAAGCAGTTGCATTTTCCTACTTATAGGATGACACATCGCGAGCGTAACCTGGTGTTTCGTTACCACGCTTTGCTGAACATAATGAGAGCATAGCCACAGCGACACGTCCAAAAAGTTCCTAATGGTGAGTGCTAAAAAACGTACTTTATTACTTTATTATTCCTTGCTAATGTTTTCAATAAGAGCAATGTAGTTATTTTCTGGTCACAGAGAAATTTCCATATCAACCATGCAATTCGCAATCATCAATGCAGTAATTTTTCGTTTGTAGTTTCATTTTCAATGCGTTAACTTTTCATTCAATGTATCATGAAGTTCAATATAAAGTAAATGACTCTTCGTAACTGGGTAGGCCTTAATTTTTCGTCACGGTGAGTCATTAACGAATTTAAGAAAATTGATATTATTTCCACAGAAGCTTTGTCCAATTAGCTACGTGACATAATAATTTCAACTGCATAACAGAAGAAGTACTACCCATAACTTTTATGTTCACTATATAGTTTGTATGCTGTTAAATTCAGTTTACTTTTAAAATTTTGCCAACCACTCCAACGAAACTCGGTGTAACGATAAAAGGTGGATGTTTAAACGCTTTACGATGATAAAATGTAAAGATTAGTGTCCTTCTAATTGTATTTCCGTTATTCTGCTACGGTGGATTTTTAATTAGTCAATATTAAATGTTGCCTTTATTTTATGGGGAAGAATTTTAAATTTAAAAATATCTTTAAGGACCGAAACGGCAATAAACAGAAATTTAAGCCCTATTGTCTCATTCGCGTAGGGCCACATGTTTGTTTGTCTCATGATTTTCTACTTGTGGTATGTGGCACAGAAATCGAGAAAAAAAATATATTTTGGTAGTGAGATTATAACTTCTCACTAATCATACAATTTTCTTATGAAGAGTTGTAATTTAAACCTGATATTTAAATTTAATATCCGGCATTCCCACCAGGGTGGGAATGGGTGAGGCCACTGAAGTGTGTAGGAATAAGATGTAATGTACATTTTGGAGAACACAACAAAAGGACGGTATATCTAGTCATAATGATATTTCATGTAACATACGGTCGATATTAGTGATAAGATTTTAACTTAGACATTACTTCATATATCC
Source organism: Calopteryx splendens (assembly GCA_002093875.1). Lineage (NCBI taxonomy): Eukaryota > Metazoa > Arthropoda > Insecta > Odonata > Calopterygidae > Calopteryx > Calopteryx splendens. The sequence continues at coordinate 138,753 of LYUA01001717.1, read as the reverse complement.
CCGATGCAAAGTCATCACATCAATATTTAAATATGACCACCATTGCAAATGAAAGGTCGCTACACAATGGTATACATGGTTGACATCACTCTTTGCCCATCTAAGTCCCACCTTGGGATCCTGCCGTGATTAAGCAAAATAGAATGGGTGAAAAATTGTTCTCGAATATGCATTCTCTTCGAAACATTTACACGGGCAGCGAAGTATCGTTGATAAATCGAACCCTCCCACGGAAATGTGGCTTAACCCTCTGCATCGGGACTGGGAAAGCTTCCTTTATCCCACTGGATTAAAATACTCCACGACGCGAGTTGGAGGTCCCTTGAAAAGTAGCGTGTCAAGTGAAAGAGATAGTTTCTTGATACTTTTGAGGATAAATGATTAAAAAAAACGATCAAAAGTACGATCTACTAATCATTAGCGTTCCTCAACGCGCCACCTATTAAAATCAAAACGGCTTTTGGAGCAGCATTACTCAATTACGGGTATGCATTATTTTTCGAATTATTATGCCGTAAACATGTTTTCCTCAGTTGCAGTATGCACATTTTATTACATATTTAGTTTAATCCAGCTACTTTCAGTTCATATAGTTTGAGATGGACCATTAGCTGAAAAGGACCTATCATTCTCCGCTTATTTCAGACCACATTTTTCACCTTATAGTTTCATCTTCATGCTCTAGTGAATCCCGTACTTGTAATTTTTCAATTTAGTACAGGTTTGTTACAATTGTTCCTCATCAACAAAGTTGAAAGCATTATGTCTCACCGGGAAAACCCTAAACGGGAGTATAAAAGCAAATCTATGGTAGCTTAATTTATCTGAGAAAAAAAATAAGCAGTCGAGATCCTACCGGATAGAAATCCTTTCCTTATTAGCTGCAGTACCCTACAAAAAAGTTATTGAGCAACTGAGGTCATTGAACATTGAGATCTGTTCCGAGAAAATGTGATAGTTCGGTGGAGGTCAATGAGTTTTCCAAGAAATTCCAAGGATGAAAATATTTTTCTTCGCAAATTCGTATGGTAAGCATGTATCCAAACATTTATGATAAGATTATGAATTTATAAAGTATTTGTACTGCTGAAAAATACTCGAATTAAAAATCAATATTCATTTGCTAAAGTATGTATGCACCTCGTACCTTGAGTATCCGTACGTATATGTACGTAAATGTATCCGTACGTATGTACCGTGCGTACTTGCACCTCGAATATTTGGTCATAATTTACTTTTAAAACTTGACCAATTTTTGCCTAATATTTAAATAAGATAAATGGTTATCTTTTCCAAAGCTCTAACACACCTATACGAATCGAGCACTGTCCAATGCCATTCCCGCCGGAATTTCAAAAAGCCGAACTCGTAGAAGCAGCTGTCCTTCGATTGTGTTCGAGACGACAACAAAGTCGTATGACCATGAGCATTCTGTTACAAAACCAGTCTTTAAACTCGCCCATGTCTTTAAAACAATGGATGGGCTTATATTAATGGCTGCGCATATACGCCGATAAGAGATTGTTTGATTTTTAGCGCAGATCAAAGGAGCACTAACTGAGAAATTAATAGGGCCGGCCAATAATTCAAAACATGATCTTCCAAAACCTTAATTTTATCTTAAAATCATGACCAAATTTCAAAATCAAATCTCAATTCACGGGTACTCTTCGCCTTTTAATAATCCCAAACGTGTATATTATTTCAGAAGGTAAAACGTCTCGTAAATGTTTATTATAGAAAAAAATAACCGAAAGTTTTCGTTACAGAATTAAATTTAAAATTTACCTACCATAACACAAGATCTTACGAAAATTGAAGAAAATCATATGGAAGAAATAAAACGATATACTTACTTCCGGCACCCATTAATACAAAGCCAAAATGAAGAGTGCACACATGCTCATTGACCCGGACGGCCCTGGTGCGGAACTTTTCAACCAAATAGGAATCGATTGGAATGGTACCCATTTTTTTATCTCATCTCCTGGCACACCAACCTGCTCCACGATCCGAAGGTCTATACACCAGACTAATCAACCTGAACCACCGTCTTTTAACGAGACTCCCTACCTATAGATCGACAACGTAGATATTACAATAGACGTAATTATTGAATTTCCTTGCACCAAAAGTACTGAACTTTTCGATTGAGAAAGCGTTAATTGCTCTCAAATTAACACCCTCTTGCCTTTGGCTCGACGAGCAAATCATTTTTAAGAAGAAAAGCGACAATAGTGAACGCCATTTCAATCGATGCCCATCAAAGGAAAAGTTCCGTAATAGACGCCCTGGAGACACCACATATGGGCAAACAAAAAAATGGAGCCAATTTTCTATCGTAAATCCTCCGTTATTTTGAAGAATACTCCGTCGATCGCTGAGGTATTTAACTCTTCATTTGAAGCACGGAATCGCTCTTGCGGCACAATAGATGAATGCATCTCTTTTGATTTGACCAGCGACCATCAATTAAGGGGAATTAAAAGTGACAGCGGTCAGAAAGCACTTAAAAGCGACCACAATCGGAACCGTTGTGGTGCCGCTTTACTGAACTCTTTTGACCCGAAAATAATATAGACGTGGCTTCCCCCTTCTCTATCTCTCTCCCGCATTCTCTCCTGATATCCCTCTTCCCCCACCTCCCTCCCCCAATCTCTTCCTCTCCCAGCCTCTCTTTTTCCATCTCCCCTTCTTCTATCTCCCTTCCGCTCCTCGGAATCCCCCGTAGGGCGTCATCATCATCATCGTCGGTGCTTCGCGGAAATTAGATGCTGAAAGATCGTCTTCTCCCTCGAGGAATGGCATTCCCACCCGCTGGAGCACCGTCTCGGAATCCGTGGTAAGGTTGTGCGATTAATCGATGTCGTTTCGTGAAGCAAACGTGGGATGAGCGATATTCCATTTTCAATGCAGACCCTCGATGTAATATTACACTAGCGTGATGTGAACTTCACGGGAAGCATAGCGATCAATATCGACATTGCTCAAATAGAGCCGGGGGAGTGCAAATAAACCGACGTACCGTAAATGATGTGAATCCGATGTAGTCCGTTTCCATTGCATTCATTCACTGACTATTTTAGGAAATTCAATTTACATCGCACGCCGGTAGTTATGTTGAAGCATCGCACAGGCCATCGATAGTTACGTTGAAAGATCGCACATACCATCGATAGTTATGTTAAACATCGCACAGGCCATCGATAGTTATGTTGAAACATCGTATAGGCCATCGATAGTTATGTTGTAACATCGCACAGGCCATCGATAGTTATGTTGAAAGATCGCACATGCCATCGATAGTTGTGTTAAACATCGCACAGGCCATCGATAGTTATGTTGAAACATCGGGAGAACGCTCGTTCTAAGACCCCAGGATTCCCCTCTCAGAGGCAGAAGTGCGCGGAGGGAATTGTGGGTATGGAAGAGCAGAGGGAGCGATTGAGATTTGGAGGGGGAGGGCTCAGTCCCTTACCCCACTCTCACCCCTACCCTTTTGTCTCGCTCTATTCTCCGCGAGATTGAACCTGAATGGGCAAATGAAGGGGAGGGAGACATAAAACGGTGGACGTGGGACCCCGGTGATGAAAGTTTTCACTGATTGTGAGCGACGTCACCGTCCATAGATTCCGCCCGCGGCCTCCCTGCCATGAACACAGCTCTCCGGAATCTAGCCGCTCGCGGTCACGTGCGCCCATCCACCGATGGCACAAGAATTTCGCCCTCGGCTCGAGGGCATGTGCTTCGAAACAATTTTGTCGAGACGATCCCAATCCATGCTGACGAAATCCAACCGAGGACTCTCCTCCGAAAATAAATACACACCAGGAGGATGACGGGAGTATTATCAAAGTGAAAAGAAGGTATACCCAACGGCGTCGAAACCAGCTGTTCTTTTTTATGATTATTGGATTAGGCTCAAATTCAACCATAATCACAGAAAATCATTTTCATGCATAAAATAATAAAAGAAAATCATTTACGCTAATCACTTAACAAGTGAATAAATCAAGTAAAGGTGTCACAAGTCTATTAGATAACTATGGCTTGGCACAGGAAGAATTAATGCATTTCAAGTTTTTAGGCTAACATATGCGAGAGATGGTCATTGTTAATTATTTCAGGTCGTGTATTTATTTACACTTTTGTGTGAGAGAGCATTTAAAATGTGTTGATTACACCATATTCATTCTTCAAAAGCAACTTTGTCTGCACGTGCTCAATTTGAACATCTGCACCATGTACTTAGTTTATTGCTTGGTTAAAATCTTAAAATTTGCATCCGAGCATCCTTTGGCCACTAAGGTTTAAAAAAGTAAAGTATTTAATCAATTTTTGGGTTTGCTTTGGCAGCGTTATCGATATTTTTAGAATTGGAGTCTTTTGGCAAAAATATCACACCTATGAAATAAGGTTTTTACGAGGAAAAGGTCTCGGACAGCTACATAGCTGGGTCTATAAACAAGAACTTCTAGTCGTCAAGAAAGGCCTGGGTTAGGATCCTTCTCTTGCCAGTCCCTGAAAAGGCAGATCCAGTATCGACGGAAGGGCCAGTCGTCCGTTTGCTCCAGGTTAAAAAGTTTCACTAAAGGGAAGGGGCAGTCAACAAAGTGCACCCTCTAAGATTCAAACCACTTCACAGGATATGTAATTCACTTTCATAAAAATAGGAAGGCAATTTCATTACATGAGATTTTTCAAATTAGTTTAAGTAAGTTCGTTTTAAGTAAATATTATTTTTCTTTTATCTGCGCAGTTTTTAAAGCTAAATGAGATGAAAGCTACCCTCATGAAAACGTCAATAAATAGTTCTATCTAGTTTAACGCAGGATTAAAATCGAAGAAAAAACTATATATTTTATAGGAAATAATGTCTCTTGAACATTAATGCCATTGGGTTCCTACACAGAAATAAAATACACACGCCGAACTCTAAATTTGATACATCTTTGGCTGATCTTTGATGGTAAAATCAGGCATTACGGTGCGTGTATTTCTTATTACGCCAATCGGAAAAAATAAAATTTTCTAGCAGGGCAATGGCCACTTGAATCGTACTTTTTTTCTTGCATCGGATACTGTTTTCTTTCTAATTTCCCTTTTGTTGTCTTCTTTCCTATACTTGCGGCGTTTGCGACTCTTTAAGTGGCGCTTGGCGTGCGTTTACGTTTTCTCCACGCATTTGGCAAGCTGCAGCTTCCCTACGGTGTTATTGAAGTAAAAATTAAATTATTCTGTTCATAGAACTTTATTTCTCATCGCCAAGTTAAAACTGCGATGTAAATGTCATTCGGAATGTATCTCGCAAGCTCTGTCCGCATAACCACTAAATCGTCAAACTTGAGAGTTAACTTTATTACCTTATATTTTTTCCTTTCTTTTTACATTTTCCGGTAAATAGTGCTGTTTTGCCAGCTATAAATTATACTATTGGCACTGAATGAAGCTTAAGATCACGGAGAGTATTATACCAGTATTTTAATAATTATTTTGTAGCCAATGGTTTAACAATATGAAATTAGCTCATATTAAAATGATGACTCTTAGAGGTCATGTATAAAGGAACAAAGAATAATATACTTAAACCTTTAAAAAGTAGATACCATAATTTAATGAATAGATATATTGTTACACAGTTATATAATTATTATTTCGTCCTTTGATCTGGATTAAAACTGATTCACCTCTGTTTTTTCACATAAGTATTATAAAGAATTCCCTTAAAGCGTTTACATACGTTGTTTTGTGAAGATTACGCACTCGTGCTCGTACATATATATGCATTTCAACCAACTACGTCTTTAAGAAATTCTGAATTCCCCCCTAATCCCCAACGGATAAAAGATTTAGAATTTCATAAAAAGGTGTACAAAAAGTCGGGGTACAAATCCGAACCCTTCCGTCATGCCAGGTCTGAATGGGTCTTGTCAACTCTCTCCTCCTGTAGAAATATCTTTTGGACCAATAGTAATGCTGTTAGGGCAATTGAATTAGATGCGCTCCAACGCCTGGGACCAATTTTCACCTCATAATTACACCTCAAATTGAAATCGAGAAAATTACCTGTGCTCTGTCCACCATAAATTGAGAGTAACGCCAATTATTTTTATAGCGTCATCCTCGTTTTTCTCCCATGAGCTAGAATGCATGCTTAACTGTAAATTTCGAGGGGTGGCAGTAATTAGCTTTAATGGAATTCAAAAGGTTGAGGACACTATCACTAACATCGCATCCTCAGAAAGGCAAATCTCTTGTGAGGTAACACACACATACAAACTTTTAACGAAATTCAAAAATTTATCCATCAGGCTACCATGGGGGGGGGGGGGGGGG